>JARFJB010002151.1:0-17500 GCA_036346205.1 Vesta saturnalis | reverse complement strand
CTTTTAGTATACTGAATTATATTTCACAATTTTAATTTTAATTTGATCAAAATTGAATTAAAAAATTTTAAAGCGTTATAAATGACGCCAATTGGCGTCATCCGCATATTTATATACAAAACCTATATATGCGGATGACGCCAAATGGCGTCATTCATTCTAACAATTTTTATTCATTCATTTGAAAAAACACAATAGGTAAAACAAAAAACTTTAATGTTGAATAAGTAACTATAAAATACTGGTATATAAAAAACGAACAAAACCTTAGCTGAAATTTCTGTCAAAAAATTATAAACAAATTTATTTTTTTTGTGGTACAAAGCAAAGCAAGGCTTGACACACAGTGCTGGCTTTTCTTGACACCCTTTGCACTCAAATAGTGTATCCTTCCTAATTTTTTGTCGGGAAACACACACGGCATCTTCTTCTGGGAATTCTCTTTTTTTTTAGTGTCGTCCCCATCCACTGAAATCCTAGAAGGTACAGAATTTGGGTTTGCTGCAGCACTCTGTTTTGTTGCCGTTTTGGACAATAGCTTTTCTATCACCGAAAACCGAAAGTCATGGAATGTAGGTTTCCTTCCCGAGTATTTACAAAACAGTATATATGAATTAAACATAAGAAGTTGGAGAACATGCAAACCCAATTTTTTGTATCAAAATGAGGATTTTCTGAATGATGGATTGTAAGCCATTATTTGGCCTGTCGATACCACCCATATTTTCGTTATATTTTATAATTGGCAATGGTTTCTCTTTCACAACACCTCTTTTATTTTTTACCTCAGCCATTGTGTTTGGAAATTCTGTAGAAATATAATTGATACCCCTTTTGTCCTTCCAGATGCCCACCATTACTCCATCACAGTATCTCGCGCGTGGTTCCCCAAGTTTTAGTTTTGGAACCAAAATATCTTTAGGATTACCCATTCTGTTTGCGCGCAAAGTACCCGTGCAGTATGTTGTCTTGCTTAGGAGGGTTTTTGCTAGATCACAGCTGTAATAGAAGTTGTTCATATAAATGCTGTGACCATTATTTAAAAATCCTTCTAATAGATGCATGACTACTTTCTGAGCGTGCCCCTTACCGCCCAATTGATCTGTCTGACCAGTATAACAAGTGAAGTTCAATATCAGCCCATTTGGTTCTGTCACCATGTAAAATTTTAGACCGTATTTATGACGTTTGTTACTAATATATTGTGGATAATAAACTTCACTCATTTTACTTTTGAAGTAATCTAAGACGGGTCTAATTTTATAAAGACGGTCTATAAGCTTAGGTTCGTCTGGTCTAGGATTTCTGATAAAATGAAGGCATCTTAATATAATTAGGAATGTCTCGACTCACATAATCTGAAAAACATTTTAGATTAAATAGACGATGAGTTCTCCAATAATCTTGTAGCCTATTCAATTTAATTGTGCCCATATGAAACAACAGTCCTAAAAATATTAAGAATTCAGCCAATTCCAAATTTTTCCATTCTGATATTCTAGCCCTCTCAGTAACACCTTTAGTGAGAAAGAGATCTAACGCATATTCGTTTGTTTCTTTTATTATATAGTTTATGAAATCATCATCAACAAGCAATCGAAAATAATCGAGTGGATCAGCATTCGGCAGAACAACGAGCATTTCATTTGTTTTACTAAAATTAAAATTTTTCATACTATAGTCTGTCATTTCCCACTTCCATTCGTTGTTATCAGCTTCCTGGTTTATTAAATCTGCTGGAATTACTTAGAATAAATAATAATAAAATAAATGAACTGTACTTACCATCATATGTTTCCAATTCTAGTTCACTTTCCGAAGATGTTTCGTTAGGATCGACTTCAAAATCTTTATCCAAGTCATCGTCAATATCGGTATCTGATTCATATAAAAATTGCAATATTTCGTCTGGTGTTAATTTTTGTGGGTTCCTCGTTTGTATTTTTTGTCTTTTTACTCCTGAAGGGCCGGGTTGATTCACATCTAAATCATCCATTGTAATCACTCGCGCGCGTAACGATATAGCAGCAGTTTCAACAGATATTTTTATTGATAAAAACAAAAGAGCGGTCAGGTTTACACAATTCAAAAGTTTTAAACGAACTAAATTTTATTCGAGAAATATTTACAAATGCATGTAGACTAATGATTAGAGTAACGTAAACAAAAAACAACCCTTGGGTTAAAATTAGTTCCCCTTGTAATAATATCATAAATATCGCTGTTTATAACTACATTTTATGTAGAAAACAGAAAGAGATGCTTATCCATTGAAAAAGTGTTTAAAATACGTAAAAAAATTAACTTTAGATAAATGATGAAGACAAAAATTGAATTTAGGTCACCGAAACAAGAAAATTCAAACGATTGAAATCATAGTTACTTCTAACATCTATAAATGTGCGGATACCACAAAATCATTTTTAGTGTAGTGCGTATCGAAACTAAACTGTATTTTAACACAGCATGCACCTGATGCCGACGCCGATTGGCGTCAACCGTACATAGTAAGGAATAGATCTGACGCCAATTGGCGTCATCCGCAGCGAAAGGGTTAAAAGTATTTTACAAAATAGCGGCTGTTCGCCATTTTTAATGATTACGTGACTGAATATCATCAAAAACGTTGTATATGCGTCTTAGTTCGGTTTTCCAAAATTTTATTAATTTCAGTTCTAGGTTCACATAAAAGGTGGGGGGAGGGGACTTCAGACGGACACTGTATGTACGAGTATTTTATTATTACCTACAATAAATAGTTTTTTTTTAATACAAATTCTTGGTTTTGGGTTTCTCTCACACTCTTAGTGTTATTCTCAATTTCCAGAATGGACTTACCTAAACTATATTTTTCTTAATTGTTTAAATACTTAACTAAATATTGATTAAGTATAGTTTTTCCAAATTATTTCCAAAAACAATAATGTCGTTTAAATAGAACAAACCTGACGCATAGCTTAAATCTCCTATTGCTACTGTTATTAATCTTCTAAAAGAATTTGAACTAACTTAAAGGTTATAATTCTGCTTGATAATGATTGCGTAAGATTTAACCATAGGACAGGAAATTTGTCGTTTGCCATATTTTGTTTAATTTTTTTATAATCTATAACGATTCGCCATTTACTTTCATTCTATTATTTTGAATTTATTAACATTATGAGTAATGGTGACGACCAATTCCAGCTACTCTCTTTGATAATCGTTCACTTGCTTATTTATTGAGGTGTTTTGCAAATGTGATATTCTATAAGGCTTTCTATATACATATTGGGTATCTCGTCTTATACTTATTTTTTCTTGACTTACATTTGCAATCGTTACCTTGCTGTTTGCATCAAAAATGTATCCGCATACTTAGCACACAATGTTTCGTACTATCACGTTCTAAATTTAAATCGTTTGTATTAATTAAACTTAATAATCTGCCTACTTCATTTACGCACACCTCATTTTCATCAATTATCTAAATATGATAATTTTGTGAATTCTGGTTTAGAATTTCTGATTTTTACTTCCACCTCGGAACTATTTTTTTATTTTGCTTAACTATAGTTCCAGGGGTAAAATATGTATTTGCTATTTGTGTTGGTAATAGTACGTAATATTCGTCATTTTTTATAATAGCTTAATTAATTATCTCACATTGTTGTGGATTAATTGTTCGTATTTTATATCACTATAAGATCTCCATAATTAATTAAAACTTGATAATTTTTACACAAAGCAATCCCTAAAATGCCACATATTTCTTGTAAATTTTCATTGTAAATTCCTGGATTTACATTTAAACGATCCATACGTGACTTTAAATTTGTCGAACCTCACGAAATTATTTGTCCACCAATTCAATTGTTAACTTTCTTATTTATGATAATCACTTCGTTTTCTATTAAAGAATGTTTACAAATTATACTAATTAAAGCTCTTGTATTTAATGAAAATAATAAATTTGGATTATCATATTGTACTTGTGAATAATTTAGTCCATATTAATTTAAAATTACATGTTTACTTCCTTTACTTACGAAAACTGACGTATGTCATGAAATTCCTCTATTACTGTCTCAGTGATAACTACGTTCTTTACTTGCGTCTTACTTACGTTATAGCTTTGTCGGTTCTTAGATAATTAATTGTAGTTCAGATTATTACTAAATTTCCTACTTTCGTAATTGTTATTAAAATTATGTGCATTGCTTGTTTCAGATTCTTATAATTACGCGATTTTGCATTAATTCTAATTATTAAACAATTACTAAATTTCTAAATAAATGTATGGCTATTATTTTGTGAAAGTTTGTTAAAGTCAGAATTAATTTTTCGTTCCCATCTGAATGTACTAACGTTAAATTTCCAAATAAATTTTCTAGATGTTCTTCAATTTTCTTAATTGACTTATAAAACTATTAAACTATTCTACATTGTGTAATTTGTTTGCTAAAGTAAACTTATATATAATTTAAATGAATATTAAAAAACACCGAACGTGTTTCAATATCTAAGCTATCATTATCAGCAGTCGACTAGGAATCAGTTTTTTTTTTGTATTTTCTTCACAGTGGTTCATACATGACCAACATACACACTGTAAATTAAAATTTTAACCTTCTACAAATTTTTAACACATCTATTTTTTAACAAGCAATGTGCTTCTTCCACACATTTTTCTACTTTTAGCTTATTAATTCTACCGCAGACATTTTAATGCTTATCATAAAAAACTAAAAAAAAAAAAAATTTTCGAATTTTTTGATGATTTTATATTAAAAATTTTTTCGCATATCTTATCTTTTCGTACGTTATTCATAAATGTAAAAACCTTACCATACTGTATCATCGATTTTACATAAAAATACTGTTGTCCATATCCATGTTCTCTTTCATTGCTTTGTATCGGTGTCGGACGGTTAAAGTTCAGCTTTCGGTTTTTTCCTGTTCCATTTCGATTTTATGTATTCCTCTCGTCATCGTCACAACTGACATACTTCATACTGCCCCCTCAAATTTATCTTCTATTTTAATTTACATCTATACTTTAGATACTGTAGTATTACAATAAAGGATCTTATTTTGTAAACAGCTACCCGTCATATATCTACAGAAATCTTATACGTAGAATTCAGTATTTCAAAACATTTCTCCTATTCACACTATTCATTTTATTGAATTTGTTATTAAAATAAATTAAAACTAAAGGATCGAATTAATAAATTGTAAAGAAAACAAGTAAAGAAAGACCACGGTCACGTAAAGCGAAAACCAAAACGAGATGAATGTATAAATGTAGATTTTGAACTACATTCTATGCAAATGTTGACTAATACTGATGGACCACGACACTTAACTTTTGGTCATCGAGAGACTCCATTTTGCCACATTCCCCACGAAATTGGTGTATCAACATAGATTTTCGGTAAAATTTAGCCCAACGCTAACCTATATCCATGAATCACCGAGTTTAGCTCTAGATTATCGAGGCGACAAATTTTGCCGTGACTCTAACGAAATTGATACACTTTGGCCAATAATTGACCTAAATGCTGCCCTACACTGATGGTCTACATAAGCAATCAATATTGCTGTAGCCGCAACAAAATTAGTGTATAAATATAGGTTTTTGGCAAAACGGCTTAATGCTAACCAATTCTGTTGATGTGTAAATACAGATTTTAGGCAATATTTGGCTTAAATGCTAAGTAACGCTCAGCACTTTTTTATTGAGAGAATCGATTTTTACGCGTACCTAACGAAACTGGTAAATAAGCATATATTTTAAGCAAAATTCAACTAACCAACACGAGTCACTGAATTCAGTTCTTGGACATCGAGGCAACAAATTTTGCTTTGACTCCAACGAAATTGGTGTGTAAATATATATATATATATATATATATATATATATATAATTATTTATTTAAAATTAACTTTTAAAGTACATACAGTAAAGATTAACTCGAGTGGGACTTGAACCACGACCTCCACTTTAGAGTGGGGCTCTTCCATCTGAGCTATCGAGGAGGCAAGTCACAATCGATTCAAACTTGCCTCCTCGATAGCTCAGATGGAAGAGCCCCACTCTAAAGTGGAGGTCGTGGGTTCAAGTCCACTCAGTTAATCTTTACTGTATGTACTTTAAAGTTAATTTATAAATACAATTAATGATTACTAAATTGAACTTCTGTTCGTTCACTAAACCAATTTCTATAGTTATCTATTACTGTTGCATACAGCAAATAAAAATTAACAATCAGTCATGTGTTGTCATGTGAGAAACCTTAGCGAATTGCGGGCTCATATGACATTCACAAAATAGTTGACTGTGATCCTTCATTCTGTGTATAATAATTATAATACATCGTAACTAGGGAAGTACATACAGTTCAAGTTTGAATCGATTGTGACTTGCCTCCTCGATAGCTCAGATGGAAGAGCCCCGCTCTAGCAAAGTGGAGGTCGTGGGTTCAAGTCCCACTCGAGTTAATCTTTTACTGTATGTACTTTAAAAGTTAATTTTAAATAAAATACAATTAATGATTACTAAATTGAACTTCTGTTCGTTCACTAAACCAATTTCTATAGTTATCTATTACTATTGCATACAGCAAATAAAAATTAACAATCAGTCATGTGTTGTCATGTGAGAAACCTTAGCGAATTGCGGGCTCACATGACATTCACAAAAAGTTGACTATGATCCTTCATTCTGTGTATAATAATTATAATACATCGTAGCTAGGGAAGTACATACAGTTCAAGTTTGAATCGATTGTGACTTGCCTCCTCGATAGCTCAGATGGAAGAGCCCCACTCTAGCAAAGTGGAGGTCGTTGGTTCAAGTCCCACTCGAGTTAATCTTTTACTGTATGTACTTTAAAAGTTAATTTTAAATAAAATACAATTAATGATTACTAAATTGAACTTCTGTTCGTTCACTAAACCAATTTCTATACACACACATATATATATATATATATATATATATATATATATATATATTCAATATTCGGTCTAAACGCTAACCACAAAATTTAGCTCCTGATCATCGAGAGAAGCCATTTTGACTAAATTGTGTTTAATCATAGGTTTTGGACAAAATTCATCCCAAATACTGATCAACATCTGACAAAATTTAGCTCTTGGCCGTCAAAGCAATCCATTTTTCTATCCCCCAACGAAATTGGTGTATAAATGTAGGACAATATTCGGTCTAAACGCTGACCAACGCCAACCTATTACAGAATCATGGACAGAATTCATACTTGTGCGTCCCCAACGAAGTTGGTACATAAACGTGGATTTTGAGCAAAATTCAGCCCAAAGCACTAACTAACATGGGTGTCGGAGCTCAGAATTTAGTTCTTGATCATCGACACAATCCATTTTGCCGTGTTCACAACAAAGTTTGTGTATCAACGCATATTTTCGGCAAAATTAAGCCCAAAGATAAAACACTTGACAGAATTTATGTACTGCCCATCAAAATTGGTGTGTAAATATAACCCACAGACAACAGAATTTAGCTTTTGGTGATCGAGAGAATCCATTTTTTCGCTACTCTAACAAAATTTGTATACAAACATAGGTTTAAAAAAAATTCAGTTCAAATACTGATCAACACGGGTGACAGAATTAGCTCTTGGCCATCGGGAAAATCAATTTTGCCGTGACTCTAATGACATTCAACTTACACTCATGGACCACAGAGTTTAGCTTATGCTCATCGTCTAAAACGAACAATGATTTTGAGAAACAATCATCCCAAATGGTGGTACGAAAAATAATTTAAAAATCTGCCTGAGTTGGTAGGTTTAATGTACCTATCTAAAATTAAAACGTTTTCAGAATTTCTAATTACTTTAACATCTAAAAAAGGTACACTACAATCAATTTCTTCTTCGGTAGTGAATTAACCACAGAGCTTAGCTTGTGTTCATTGTCTAAAACGAACAATGATTTTGAGAAACAAATTCCAAATGCTGACCAATGTTGATAAATCACAGAATGGGCACATGCTGTTGCTACACAAGGTATCGATCAGTGGTCTAGAGACCGAGTAATGTTATACACGCATCACACTGCCTTAAGTTCAAATTGATTTACTCATTTCTTTACAAAATGCTTTTGTACCTAGGGTGAGAAAAAACAAAGGAATAATCTCTGTGTTTTGGAAGCGACATAGTAGGGAAGCAAAGTCAGATTTTTGTTCTCGTTCGTAACTGGAACTGTGCACAAAGGTGCACGTACATCATGGCCTTACGTTTCAAATTTTTTACTCGTTTTTTTACAAAATATTTAGTACATAGTGAAGTTGAGCACTATTATCTTTTGCTAAATGGTTTAATCGTTTGTAATGAGCTGAGGTTAGGATTTACCTCATCAAATAATAAAAAAAACAGATTAGTTTGGGGCTAGGCTATCTTTATTTCTTGCAAAGTCGGTTACATAAACATTCAGCGAAATTACAACTCATTAGTATTAGTAAAAATCAGTTGTTGTCTTCTAACTGCACCCATACGCATATATTGTAATTAATAATAAAGATGAGATCAGAAATGCTGTCAATCCTATAGATTTCGCTTTGGCTACAGTGAACGTGTATGTATACTTCCCTATAAACGCACTCTATTTATTCATCTCTGAACTGTTAGTGTATGTCACGAGAAAAAAGGAGAAAAAGTGAGATCTGTAAAAATTAACTTTAGACATTTGCTTATCAGTGTTGTCTAATATCTCATATATATATATATATATATATATATATATATATATATATATATTTTACAGATTTTTAACATTTCTATATATAATTATTACTTAATTAATACTTTCTGTGCCAAATAACTATAAAATCTGATTTTTACTTACTGTATATCGTCCTTTACACATTATTTCAAATAATTCACATTAATTGTTATTTACATAAGGTAAAGGACGTGGAGGAGAAGATGAAAATTCCACTATTACAATTTAAATTCCTTTAAAATAAAAATAATAGAAGCTTCATAGTGATTTTTAATGATAATTGATTTAAAAGACACGTACTAACAGAAGCACTTTAAAATTAATTCGTAAACAATAGGAATGAATGGATTTCAAAGCGCAGTCATTGGTTTATAAGGCTCAAGTATACACATTGATACCGTTTGCATCAAGTTACGTTAAGTATAATTAACTATTCTATTATTACGTATATAAAGAAAAATCACCAGGTTATCAAATTTAGTATTGAGGTGAGTAATTCCGCTTTGAATTTAATCCCAAAAAATGTTACTTCTAAAATTGAATATCACGTGTCTTAAAATCTTAGGTTCTGATGAATTAATTATTTTTATGAGTTATGCCTATATAGGATATAATTTCAAAGCGTGGTGGAAGGAATTAATACATAATCAACTACTATCTAATGTGATAACTTTATAGTGATTTTTATTTACATTATGTAACAAAAGAAGAGTAAATTATATACGTGATTGTATAAATCAATGACTGCAAATAAGAACTGCCTTCACATTCGCTATTTATAACTATGTAGTAATCAATTAGAAAGTACATCTGTTAGTACGTACATTATACATCGGTTGTTTTAGATAGTCTCCAGTACGAAGAGAATAGCATCCTTATTTCGCTAGCATAGTCATGCATTTTTTAAGAATTCTTAGTTCTTATCATGTTTCAGATACCTGTGACATGAAATTGTCAGAGCAGGCTAAATTATGTTGTTAAACAACAATCTCGTCATATAGTTTATAACTTCTTTGTAAATTAAGATTCTCGGGTAACATACAACAAAATCCTACTTATTAGTAATACAAATGAATTATTTATATTTCTTTTGAATTCTAATTAACTTAAAAGTTACTTTAGCAACGTCATTGCAATTGAAATTGAAAATTTTAAGTTGTTAAAAGTTTTGTTGAAAACAAAACGCGCCCGCGCAAACGCAAATGCACACGTGCACGCACACACACGCACACGCACACGCACACGCACACGCACACGCACACTCACACGCACACGCACACGCACACGCACACGCACACGCACACGCACACGCACACGACACACAGCACACGCACACGCACACGCACGCACACGCACACGCACACGCACACGAACACGCACACGCACACGCCCACGAACACGCACACGCACACGCAAACGAACACGCATACGCACACGACACGACACGCACAGCAACACGCACACGACACGACAACACACGCACACGCACACGCACACGCACACGACACGCACACGCACACCACACGCAACCACACGAAACAACACGCACACGCACACACTACACGCAACACACATATACGCACATTTTAAAGTATTGTTAAATTCTGTATTTAACGCGAGTATTTAACCAATTAATCAATTAATTAGTGCGCCGTGATTAATATAATATTATCTGTGACTATATAAATGCGGTAGGACGCTAATTACAAGGTTTATTATTGTTGTGTATAAAGAATATTAGACAGGTAAATAAGTTATTTTCGTATAAACATTATCTACTTCAATATATTAAAATTATCACACGACCTTTCACCTTCCCTGCTTGAATTATGAAATGTTTATATGTAATGTATTCACTTTCATTTCATTATATATAATACATAATTAACCCTAGAACTCCCAAGATAAAATATTTACGTGCTTACCAAAATTTTTTGCCCGCCTCGTTTTGTCTTATTTTTTCCAAATAATAATATTATGTTGCAGTAGTATGCTGATATATGATTATCACAACCATCTGAATGTAGTAATGACTTTATTAGACTCATTTAACATTATTTTAATACAATAAACAAACAAAAGAAATATTCTCTTATTATCTGCACTATTAATTTTTTTTATTCACTTGCACTTCCGGAATTACAATTTATACAAATGTTATTACTTTCCATATGTATTTTACAAATGTTTTGATCACACTTGGAACAAATTTTATTAGTTTTTGTAATACGATCGCGTTGCTGTTTTGTATTTACGTTTTCCAAACAAATGTAGCAACGTCGTTTATGCGTGTTTTTTTAAATGAAAAAACAAATATATGTGGAATTTAACTAAATATTACGAAAGTAGAATTATTAAGGGACAATAAAACGGAAGACTATTCATATCAGTTGAGAACTAAAAAAGATATAAGAAAAAAGAAAAACCGCGGGTACTTTTTGCCCCCCCCCTGGGAGTTCTAGGGTATTATGTCGCATTTTTCTGCATCTTGTTCCACTTCTGACAACAGGGGTGGTCAGGATGAAAAAAATACAAACGCTACGGTACCTATAGAAACACTGCGTATTACACAAAATACAAGATCTTTTTCTAATGTTGTTACAAATTCTGACTTTCCCAAAAAAGATCAGGCTATAATATATCCATCAATAGAGGGAATTAATGTGAAAGAAAACATTCTTGCTACTGGAAATATAATAGGTCCAAAAAGAGTGCTATTTGCCTCCAGAATGAGAAACAATCGTGTTTGCATGTACTTATCTTGAAAAGATACAGTACATAAATTTATTGACGAATATGGAGGAGTAAATATCAACGATGTGTTAGTGCCCGCTAGAAAATTAATTTTGCCCGCAAAGCGAATTATATTATCCAACGTTTCGCCATGTATTCCTCATTACGTCATTGAAGACGAATTAAGAAGAATCCTCTTACAGCTAGTTTCCCCAATATCCTTTGTAGGGGCGGGTATTGGCCTTGAGGAATACGCACGTTCATAGCTTCAGACGACAAGTTTTTATTGCATCAGATCTCGAAAAACCGAATAACTTTCCAACGTCGATTGTAATAGACTATGAGGATGATCAGTACAGAATTTTTCTCTCTGACGAAAAAATTAGATGTTTCCGGTGTAACGAATACGGATATATTGCTTCCAAATGCACGGTTCCGAACGTCAATCAGTATTGCCGAACATCCCAATTATTCATTTAACTGATAAAAGACCGCACCCACCTACTGACTCTTCCACACGAGTCAGTCTATTTGAACAAATCAGTGAGTCTCAAGACATTCAAGGCGAGCCCGCTAGGGATGCTGATGTGTGTAGTGAATCAGAAATTAGTGAATACTCAGTTGAACAAGCACTTGCGGAGGATAGTTTCAAGGTTCCTACCAAAAGCGAAAACCCTTCTCGGAAACTGAAAAAGCGTAGAGTCGATCAATCTCTCTCTGTTGACAACTATGACGAAATCCAGCACCTTTGGACGGACAGAAGCGACCTTGTTCTTGATTTTATCACGTTTTCCGATTTCCTAAACAAAGTTAAAGGCAGCAATAGTCCACTAGAAGTTGCAAGGAAATATACTGATATCATTAAAGGTCTTGTCCAGCTGATTAAGGATACAATTCCTGTTTTTTTCCAACGATGCACAAAGGAACGATGCAAACGTATCATAAGTAACCTAAGGACAGACAGAGACATACAAAAAGAATCGAGTACAACGGATCCAGCACATGATGATGAAGTCTTAGACTTCAGGTCTTCTGTTGAAAGCCTCACTTATTAAATCAAAATGCAGCAAAACGCCTTAAGCATTTATACCGTCAACACAAAGAGTTTACGATCAGATTTCAAACTGAACGAATTCGTAACCTTCCTAAACTTCAAATCGCCGGACATACTTTTAGTTCAGGAGTCGAATTACACACAACTAAATTGCAACATGTACAATTTCTTCCTAAATCCGCGCAATGAAAATTATAGCGGCACTTTGATAGCGGTAAAAAAGAATACACATATTAAAGCAATAGAGCATGAATTAATAGTAGAATCTTACCTTCAAAGAATAAACGTTGATATTAATAAAGGACTATGGGTCATTTTATGCGTATATATACCCAGGAACGTTACAGTTGCACGGCACGTTATTTATTCTCTAAACAGATACCTTCAGGCAGTTGACAGCAACTCGCACATAATCTTGGGAGGAGATTTTAATTTTTGATCCACATAAAGATAGAGTTGGTTCAGTAGAAAGATACCCTGACCTGTCAAACGAATTGAATAGAATGATAAAGGAAGCTAGTTCATTGACTGTTGGGAGTTTGTTCACAGAACTAGAATCGGCTACACGTATTACGCTAAAATGATCCCTATGACTGCATCACGATTAGACCGCATCTATTGTTCGCGTAACCTGACAATTGTCTAGTTACTGCGTCATTACCACCCTTTCTCGGATCATCTTTCTGTGTCAGTGTCTGTTAGGTCCTGTAAAATAAGGAAACACCCGCCATATTGGAAATTTAATAATATGCTTTTGCAAGACAAATGTTTCAAAAGCAATGGACACATTCTTGAAATCAGAGATTGCACGTGACACCACCTATCCAAACTTTGACCAAATAATGTGGTGGCAGGTTAAAACGACGAATAAAGGAAATTGTCATTCTATATCAAAGACAGAATAGCCAGAAAACACATGGAATTGCGCAAGTTGCAGCAACAATCGAATAACTTGTTTCTAAATAACAATGCCGATAAGGTAAGTTCCATAATCTCATGAACAAGACAAGGGATGCTTACCTTAGAACAAGTGAAAAACAGCTGTACGCCGCAAAGTATGACAATCTCATTCACTTGGATCGTCCAACAATTAACAAAGGCTAAAACCCCGTTCAAACCGTTATCTGCTTTACGCCACGATAATAAGGTAGTCGAGGGTCACCGAAATTATCTTCAATAGTTACTGATCACTTTCAGCACTTATATCAAGCTAAACAAATCAAGCTTAACCCGTCAAGCGTTTTATATCAGAATCTAACTTCATTATCTGACGTCGATAAGACCCTTTAGAACAACCTATCTCCATTGAAGACATAACCGCTGCGCTTTTCTCATTGAACAAAAAGAGTGCGCCAGGAATAGATGGTTTAACAGCGGATTTCTACATATGTTTTTGGGAACTTAAAGAAAGTTATCACAAAATGATAACGGAGGCTATAACAAAGACCAAATTACCACCTTCAATGTCTAAAGCTGTACTCACCCTCTTACCAAAAAGGAGACTTGCTAGAAATAAACAACTGGAGGCCTATTTCGTTGTTAACAACAGACTACAAAATTTTTGCAAAGGTATTATCCGTGAGACTGTCTAGTGTCATAAATAAAATAATTTCACCAGATCAAAGCTACCCGTGCCAAACCGATCGATGTACGATGCTATCCATCTGCATAGAGAAATCATTTTCTTCGCAAACCAACGAAATATACCGTTAGCCATACTCAATTTGGATCAGAAGTCAGCGTTCGATAATATCTCACACAAATATTTGCTAACGTGCTACGACAAATGAATGTTGGAAAATATTTTACTAATAATATACAACTGTTTATACTAATGCCACATGTCACGTAAGAATAGGGTCACTACTTACAAAAGCGATCGATTTTAGTAATGGGATAAAAAGGTTGCCCTTTATCAGGCCCACTTTTTCTATTGCAATAGAACCCTACCTCGCCTTATCACGAAATCTCCTTGAAGGTTTATTGATCCCTGTTCCTTACACACCTATTAAAGTAATAGTGAGTGCTTACGCGGACGATGTTTCGGTGTTTATTAGCAATCAATCCGATTTTAAAAACTTATCGAATGTTATAAAGTCTATGAAGGAGAATCTGGTGCCAACTAAACCTGACGAAATGTCGCGGCTTATGGTCTGGTAAATGGAAAGGAAGAAGGACTCCCCTTGACCTTAAGTGGTCATGGAATCGATTAAAATATAGGTATAGAACTATCTAATAATACAAGCAAGATTCAATTCAAGCCTACAACACGTTAAATGCCACACTAAACAACGTCTTCGCAAAATGGAAAACGAAATTGCCTTCACTATCATTAGTTGGAAGAAAAACCGCAATAAACACTTACATCCCGTTATGGCACATTCTACAAAGCATTAGTCTCACGCATCAACAGTTAGGTACACTTCAGCAACATATAGTAGACTTCATGTGGAAGGGTAAACACTGGACTTCACACAAGGACCTGTGCACTCCTGTACAACAAGGAGGTCTGGGACTAGTACATATTCCATCCAAGGTAAAGTCAATGAGGGCCAATTGGAAGTTGCTCTTAAAATATAGTATGGAGCAGGTAAATGCGCTGGGACTATCCTGGCAATGGTTTTTCTAGACGGAATAAGACCAAGAAACAATCCTTTGTCCCTTTTATGGTGAAGTAATTTACAACATGCAAACATTGGATATCGCATTGGAGAACTTTGATGTGTTGGAAATTCCAACAACGGAATCAAAACTGATATCACCCGCCATCCCACCATTATTTAGTGCTGATTGGGCAAAGTTAGGATACAAAGTACTAGCGGATTTCACATTTAACGGTCAATGGATCGAAGAAACGGAACTGCGGTTTGAAACTGATGTATCAGAAAACGTAAAAGTTCATTATACAAGAATTAAAAACTATTTTAATGGACCACTTATGAAAATTGATTTGAGCGCTACTAACAAACTGGTTTTCAAATACGCTTCGGGCACCTCACTAAACCTACAAAAAAAACAACAGAAAAAAACTACAGCAACAAATAACTGCAGACTATTTCAAAATCCCAGTTGGCCAATCACCAAGCAATTACTGGACTCGAGAGGAAACTCATAGGCTAGCGTTTTTTAACTCACTCACTCCTGGATCGATTGCTGAAATAAGCTGGCGTTTCGCAAAAGATAGGCTAGCAGATCCGGTACCTGTTCAAAGCCAAAATAAGAAACAGAAAAACTGTCATTTTGTGAAGTTTATAGCGAATGCTCGGCACATGGTCATTACATGTCCCCTAGCTGAAGAAATCTGGAAGATGGTTACAAAGGCCGCAAATAAAATATGGAACAATAAAAATTTATCACAGAACGACATCATATGCGGATTAAAAGAGGATACCAATGAGGATAAATTAATAAATTACATTTTAATACGCAAAATTCTTATATATATACCCAAGCCATGAAAACGATAATCAACCAACTTCATTTCGTAATGGTTATCAAAATGGTTTAAAAACAGAATATTAGTAACATTCTCGTGGCATAAGGAAAAATTCGACTCTACATTAAGAAGGGTGGTGTAAAAATCAGGTGGTGTGCTTTATTGATAGCAACGAAACACTAAAAGGGGTTTTTTTGAATCAGATTAAAACTATTCAAAATTAATAATAATAATAAACATTATAATTATAATTCCGATTGCAAATTGTACATAGGTTTATGTAAATGAAATGTGTTATTTGTTGTATACCATTACTGTTGTAATAAATAATAATAATAATAATAATAATAATAATAATAATAATAATAATAATAATAATAATAAAATAATTTAAACAAAACAGAACAACACACATGCACATGTACAACATCACACACACAAAACAACACACACACATACCACAACAACATGTAAAACACACACACACACACACACACACACACACACACACACACACACACACACACACACACACACACACACACACACACACACACACACACACACACACACACACAGACACGACACACAGCAAACAAACACAGAAACAGAACACAACACACAGACAACAACACACAAACACACAGAACACAGACACACAGAACACAGACACACAGACACACAGACACAACACACAGACACAAGACAAACAGACACACAGACACACACACACACACACACACACACACACACACACAACACACAACACACACACACACACACACACACACACACACAACACACAACACACAAACACAGAAACACAGACACAAAACACAGACACAGACACACAGACACACAGACACAACACACAGACAAAGACACAAAGACACACAGACACACAGACCAGACACACAAACACACAACAAACACAGACACACAGACCACAACAAGACACACAGACACACAGACACAAAACACACAACACACAAACACAACACACAGACAAAGACACACAACACACAGACACAAAAAGACACACAGAACACAGACACACAGACACACAGACACAAGACACAGAACACAGAACACACAGACACACAGACACAGACACACAGAAAAGACACACAGAACACAGACACGACACAGACACACAGACACACAACAAAACACAAGACACAAAACACACAGACACACAGACACAAAACATAGACACACAACAAGACACAAGACACACAGACACAAGACACACAGACACAAGACACAGACACACAGACACAGACACAGACACACAGACACAAGACCACACACACACACAGACACACAGACATACACACAGACACAAAGACCACAGACAAAGACACACAAACAGACACACAGACACACAGACACACAGACACAAGACACACAAGACACAGACACACAGACACAAGACACACAGACACACAGACACACAGACACACAGACACAACCACAAAAGACACAAACACAGACACACAACACACAGACACACAACACACACAACAACAGAC
>JARFJB010002150.1:1065000-1161555 GCA_036346205.1 Vesta saturnalis | reverse complement strand
ACTTTTAAAACTTGACCTTTTTAGTTTAGAATTGACCTTGACTAAATTTAGTCAATATAAGTACCATTTGACCTTGGTCCACTTTTTAGCATAGACAACAACTTGTCATTCTTCTGTTTCCATGAACTCATTCTATTTTCATTTCTAAGAAGTGTAATATTGTAACAGGTCAATAATCTTTGACCTTGATTTTTTAGATTTCTAAGAATTGTAATATAATTATGCCCTTGAAATTAATATTCTTATAATTTAAATTTCGACCTTGGATTTTAACCTTGAAGAGCTCCAAAAGCTTTGATTTCTCATCACCAGAGGGCGAGTGACCTTGGACTGAGCCAGAACCGGCCCTTAATCACTACTGGTGTCTCTGAATCTATTTAAACTCATGCTCGAATAATATTTCGTCAGTTGTTTCCAGTTATTTCCGAAGAGTTAGTTAAGTTGTTCGTTGGTGGTGTCAAATTTTATGAAAGTTACAAAAACCAACTTCAACTAGAATAAGCTCTAATTTAACGTTTTCGATTAAATCAGCAAAGATAGATCGAAGAGGTTTTGTGGGTGTGACATAAAATCGCCCTGGTTGTCCACATGCAACTACGAACGATGAATATTTCTGTGATGTTGGAAACCACAACCATGATAGAGACGCAACAGGAGTATGTGTTACCAAAATAAAAGGTTATGTAAAAATATGAGTCCTGATACTAAATATTGTCCAAGAAGATACCAGCGCAGTCATAGAAGGAAAAATTCCCAATAGAGATGTTCTTATAGAACTGTGTCAGCGAACGCGAGATCTTGTTGCTAGTGCTCTGCTAACTCCACTGGAGTGGTGGAGTTAATGTATCAAAAAAATTTTCATGGATGGAATATTTTGACAAGCAACTCCACTATTTCACTAAGTTTGTGTTTGTGATACTGGACAGTAGAAATGGCATCACTTTCCTAGTGTTATACGTTTTTTACCCCACAAAATACGACGAACCAATGTCACTTATCAAGGAAATGTGTCCGCAGTTTCAACCCGATACCCCTACACTGGATTTGAAAATGGTGTAATCGAATCAGCTACTTTCCAACAACCTACTTACAAGGTTGTCCATTTCATCTTGTAAATAATTGTAAAAAATAACTGAGTGAAAATGGATTCATAACACAATATAATAGCAACCCTGAATTTTCAATAACAGTGTTAGCTTTCGTTCGTGTTCAGCAACTAGATGACACAGTTGAAGAACTGCTCATGCACCTACCAAAGAAGTTGCAACCAATTCTAAATTGGTTGCAATTACGTAAGCAGACGAAATAAGAACGGTACCCGACGAAGAACTACTTTTTCGCTTAGTATCTACAATGTGCACGGAAGGGTACTAAACAACCAAGATCATACAAATAGCTTTGCGGAGGCTGCGCATTGTAGCGTACAGTCCGAGTTAGACATAAACTATCCTTCTATATGGAAATTCGTAAATGGTTTACGAAAAATTCAGAATGGACGAGTTGGGTTATACGAAACGGTTTTACGTGGTGAAGTTTCTCCCGCCTCCAGAAAGAAGAAAATACCAAGCGGCTGATGAAAGATTCCGAAATATTGTTCAAGAATTTGTAAACAGAACTGTTATGGAATAACATTTATGAGGAATTTCTCTCAATTTTGCAATGGATTAAGAGTAAAAGTGAAAAAGTGTGAGTGGTAAATAAAAAAATCTGGTGGTGAATTATATTGTATTTTCTATTATATGACAATATTCATGCTATTTAAGTAACTGTATGTACCTCTAAGCTAACAAAATTATCATTTTTTTTCAAAAATAATTGCAATTCCTTACAAAAATAAATCATATTTGTGATAAATAACAGACGAATCGTGGACTATTTTTAATATTTCTAAATGTCGAGGCTCGAACGTCCAGTGCCCAGTCTGCGGCGCCCAAAGTCCCGACGGACAAACGCTGGCGTCCAATAGTCTTGCGTCTCGCGTCATTACATTTGTTGCTCTAGAGAACCGATAGTTCTACATTTTTTTTTCAAAATCTATGTCCTTTGTGAATAAGGTTTAAGCAAATGTTTACGAAGAGCAAATGTTTCTTCGCATACGAATATGTAGTTCATAATTCCAGAGATTGTAGTGGTATCTGGAGATTTTAAGCCATGTTAAGGAAGACGTAGACGCATCTACTCTCGCGTTTTACCCATCTATATAGATGAACTCGTATTATACGTTAAATAATTAATATAAACTTGTGACAAATGCTATTTTACAGAGAGCCAAATAGTTGACAGTTTTCTGTCTCTACTGCAGAAAAAGGCTATTTCAGTAAGAAATGCCTAAAGAGAATATTTTATTATTGAACTCAGTATTACATGTTTAATGTACCGATACGGTGCATCTTTCCGTACGAAGACAGTTTTTTCTATCACAAATTTTAAAAGTATACTTATAACAGAAATGAATAATTAAAGACATAACATATTATCTGTTTCAATATGAATTTTATACGAATTGTTTTTAAAAGCAATTTTATATGTACATGTACTCATTCGCCACAAGATAATTCGTAAAAGATTAAGTAATTGATTGTTCAGTAACAGTATTTCTAAATTTGTATGAAAACATTCTGTAATGTAAAAGTTTACCACAATCATGTTGAACATTTTTCCTTTCGTGTGGGTATACAAAGAAAAATATGTAGAAAATGCTTTGAAAATTCTGTTTTAATTTTTTAATTCTGATTACATCTGTATTTAATAATTATTTCTTAGGATTTTATATCTACAAAGCTAAAATACGTCCTTAATTTTCTGAAGTCTTTTGTTGATATACATTAAAAAGTGACGCCAATTTGGCGTACTGCATAATATTATCTATTTCTTAACTTTACCTTTTTATTATATAAATGATCACCTTGTTGCAAATTAAAATTTCTTGAGCACACTATCTAGGTCAAGACCACTGTGTTTAGATTTAATTTTAGCGATATAATTTGCACTAATTACATTTGGTTCTAAGTTACTTTACTGGAAATGAAATGTATTATTAGCACAGGATAAATTTTCCTCATGCATTTACTGATACCGTGCAGTAATGGTTACCTGAAAAATGTGTAAAAATGTTTCAATGTATTTTAAATTTTGCGATATTTAAGCTAATATCTAATGAAATTTGTCGATTACAAGACAGTTTTAGCAAGCTCTGCGGATGTCAAAAATCGCGCGAAAATAATTGCGACACTACATAAAAGTTTATTACTACCAAGAACTCAAAATTATAATTAATTATAATCCATCGCCTACTTTCTCATTTTCTTTACTTTCTTTTTGTTAATTCCGACTTGACGTCAGGTTTCGAGTTAAGCTGCCAGTCTTGAACTTGTTACCTTTAGTAGTTTAGTTCCGGTCTGCAGTGGAAAAGAAGCCTACAAATTGATTCCAAATTTTACTTCTTCAACACTTCACAATCCTTCAGGTGTTCAACAGGGGTTTCCACTTCTAATTTTTGAGCCTTCAGCTTACAATTTCTGAGCCGTGTTAGCAGCGGAAGGTTACGCGTTTCCATCTTTGAACTATTTGAAATTCATTTATTTTCAGTTGTTCCTTCATGTTAAATGTCTAACTATTTGACTTTGATTTTACTTAATTATTCGCGATACGTCTTTTACCATGTGCATTTATTTTTACCTAGTCAGATGATGACAGTTATTATGGAAAATTGTGCGTATATTTAATGTTTTTTTTTTAATTTACCTTTTAATAAATAATTTGTGATTTGGATAATCTATGGCTGCTTTACAGTATCGCAGAACGATTGTGACTGGGAGGTTTTACTCCAGCATCTAGAAAGTATAACGCAGTATCTAATGAAGTAATAGAGCAATTTGGATGCGTGGTCAGAAAATCTATTATTTGCACTGAGCTGGTATATACGTTGGTAAGAGTAATCCTCTTTAATTGTAAAGGTAGCCCCATGAATTTTCAAAAATACAAACCCTGAAATTCAAAAAGGGAATAAAGGGAGGAGGAAACTGAAAACGAAAATTTTAGTAAGCACATATATAAAAACATAGATAAATGAAAATGAAACATTAGGTATTTAGTAATCAAAAGTGTCTTTATTAATAAGCATAGAAAAATCAGATTTTAAGTTATTCAAGTTAAGACACAAATTAATTTAAACTGTATATTTCTACCACCAATCTTAATTTAGAAAACCAGATGTCATATGTTTGATTATTTGTTAACGTTACTGTTTACTCAACGTAATAATTATAAGCAGAACTAAAAGAAACGTAGACCGTTGAGCTCAAGTATCATATTAAAATTAAGTAACTTTACCTTAAGCAAATCGATTCTTCTGTGAAACTGTCCGTATTTAAAGTTAATCATAAAGAATAATAAATCCTAAACGAATGATAATTCAAATAAAATAGAATTTACATTAGGTACTGTACACAACGGCATACCACGTTGAAAGCACCCGTTCTCGTCCGATCATCAAAGTTAGGCAACGGTGAGCGCGGTCAGTACTTGGATGGAACACCGCGTACCGTTATCACTTTAATTTCGGGTATCCACAAATAGAACCGGAAGACTTAAAAACACACATTTCGCGAGTAACCTGTGCGCTTTGCTACAGCGTATTAAGATCACGGACTGGGTGTAACAAACCACTAGAGAAGAACATGTAACGTTGGTTAACTATTTGTATTTTCGTTCAATTTGAGAATTTCTCGTGCCTCTTGGTAGGTAACACACTGTACACATAGTACGAGTTGTAAACACGTGGCAACACCGCACAAACTGTCATATTTTCGCCGCATTTTCAAAGCTCGATAACGGGGAGAATTGCAATTGGATAGATTGGAAACAGCAATCAGGTGATTTTATTTTCGTCTTCAAGGAGAACGGCATTTTGTGTAAGGCGTATTTTAAGAAACTGCGTATTCGAGAAATTTTTCTGTAATTTTACAAAAAATTATAATATAAGGTTACATTCAGCATTACGCTGCTTTTAATTCTCAAATATATCCTTAAAATAATACTAAAGGAGTAATTCAGTTTTTCGTTTTTACGTATAAAGGTACCTTAAAAACCACATACTTCCTCGTCTTTCTACAGGAAATAAGTAGTTTTTACAATTTTTTATACACTTCAGGTTATTTCTTAAATATATAACATTTCTAGAATTAGTATTTGTCTCGTAACTAAGACTTGGTTTTCTTTGGGCTCTTTTTTTGTATTATTTTGTCCTCGGCTGGCTTATCTAGTATTTTCCAGTGACTTACGCTCACATCGATTCTCCACCGTATTTGAAGACTTCCGTACTAGGGTTGTCAAAGCACGGGTAACTCCGTTACCGAAACATGGAGTACTATACATTTGGGTTACGAACTCCTGTTTTGAAGATAACGCAAAGGGTTTCGTCTTGCTATTAATTACGATTCCGGTCTAAAACACCGGTGCTAAAGCAAGTAAGACGTTCGGGTATTTCTGTTACAAAAAACTTACTAGTAAGTTTTTATTTATCTATCGTCACGGAACCAAAAAATATATTTCGCTCATTACTGATAATGGATTGGTTTTACATGTTACTATTAAGCAATACTACTTAGAATTAGAATCGATTTTTATATACTGTAAACGAAACAGTCTGCATTTCGAATTTTGGTTTAATTAAATATTATCGCTTTTGGTTCATTTTTATTATTGACTTAAAAAGCTTATACAAACACTGAATATGTAAATACTGAAGGAAGCAGGTTTAGTACATTACAGAATACAGGTAATTAATAACAGCAGATTTAGGATAATTTTGGTAAATGATAGCAATAACCATTTATTATGTTATTGAGCTAGCTGGAGCGTCCCGATAAAAGGGAAAATGAGTTTGTTAAGCGATTATTAAAGTTCATTTACTTCAGCAGAAATGTGATAACAATAAAAGTAAAGTTTAGTTAATGAGCGTTACCTTTATAAATTAAAACCACTTAGTTAAAATTGAAAGGAAATCATTTCACATTTTCATAAAAACAATATAAAATGTTTACTCAATGATTTTGAAATTATAAAAGATTGAAAAAGAAGACAAAACCCAAATTTTATTATTTGTAGCCAGGTGTGTGTAAACAAAGTAATAGTCGCAGGTCATACTTCCGTTACAAAACGATCCCCAACAGCAGGGCGGACAAAGAGACCGTCACATATGTCAGATTACTACTTTAAGTTTAGAGATAAAACAAAAAGTGTTTTGTTTATTTGGGGGTTGGGTTGTTTTGAGCAATAATATTTGTTCTACCTCTAGTATTTTTCTTTCTCTTCTTCGACGTCCTAGGATCAGAAGCCTAGGCTGACAGGTGCTCTACTAAATAAACGTTAACTTTTATTTTAATTGCAACGTAGTGTCGATTGTATCGTGACCGTTATTGTATACAAGTTACACACGTATACAAATTAGAGAATATATAAATAAGTAAATTTTATAGATAGAGTTGGTTCATTTAATCGACTCTCAACATTGTAGGTAACAGTATCACTAAATAGTTCAATTCTAAATAACTATGTTCAATGTAATAGGTACATAATTTCCACAAGCAGGCAGTAGATTGCTGTATATAATTAGTTATCATAAATTAATTGCTTTTAAAACCAGCTGAAATGACTGTAATTGTAGACTAACCTGCACCGATGTCTTCAATGAAAGATGTAAAAGTCATAGGTGCACCGACAGTATGTAGATAATGGCGTTTTCATTTACAGTGAATGATCTTGAATGTAGACAAAAGGTGATCGCGTAATTTCTGTAAAGGTTATTTTTCAAACACGACCACAATGTTAATATCACCAGTAGTACAGAATGGTACAGATAAGCCCAGGCAAGGAGAAGTAGAAGTAAATGTAGGAGTCCTAAAGCAATTCCAAATATAAGTTTGATGTGTCTTTAAAATAAGATTGAAATCAAACTAACTTACGAGATTGAACACATATGTTGATATGAAAAACTTTTTTTCCGCGATTTCACTCGTTGAAATAGGTATTCAGTAGCCCGTATTCAATATAAATTTTGGGTTGGATTATATCCTCGTTAACTTGGGTCATGTAATTAATTTTAATTTCGAAGCACATGTTTTTCAGTTCAAAATGAAGTGATGTCATAAATTTGTATGAAATTTACATAATTATGCTATTAAGTTAATTTAAATGTAGCAATAAGAAAATAATAGTTCATAACGATGGATTAAATACTTATGTATATCCACAAAATAGAAAATTACAATTTAATTGGAGGACTTATAGTAAAAACGATATGCAAAGGTCAATTCCGTAACATAGGAGTTTTACTTAGGGTAAATTATTAATTATTAAGCAGATTGCACAAAATTTACAAAATCAAATTGCAAATGTAAATTAAAATAACGGAATTCAAGTTACTCACGTCACAAATTCTGTGAAGATGGTCCTATGTCTAATGTTCTACATCTGACGTTTTACGCAATATAGTGTTTCCAATTACACATAAATTTAATTAATTCTAACTAGAATGTGTATTGGCATTCACTACAACAGTATTCCGTTTATTTACAAAATCATCAACGCTTTGAAGAAGTGTCGGTCTCATACTTTTTTTAGCATTCGGTTTCTTCCTCACCTCGTTTTTTATTCGGCAGGGACCTCTTTTAGGATCTTCTTCAGCAACCGTAAAACCGGGAATTCCGGTTAGTGTGAGTTGCTGAGGAATTCCAATATTGTTGTTAGTACCCTCAGTACGTACAACTTGACACCTACTAGAATTTTTACATAATAAATTTGTTTATTATATAATTATGAATTATAAATCTAGTGTAGTTACATGCCCCGACTAAAAAATGTTGTAATACAACGCAACAGAAAACAGAGTTTACATTTGCATATAAGCTTTACAGAAATCATCCATTGGTCACTAATAAAAATTCTTTTTTAAATACCTCTTAGTTATTCGTTTCAAGATTATCGAGTGCAGCAACTAGCTTATTTCGTTTCCCTCAGGGGAAAACGCTTGTTGAGTGGAAGCGAATAGAATAAGTGAGAGGAAAGGATCTCATATCTGTCCAATAAGGAAGTAACGTTTTTAAGTGATTTTCTCATTTAATTTTATCTCAAATCTGGTTTACCCAAATTATCGTGGTTTGCTACGGAAACCAATTAGTTTTAAATTGAACTTAAGGGCCGGCACCATAGAATAATACTGTGATTTTAGTTACATGAGTTAATTTAGAACTCATATGTTGCATTACCAAATTTCCAGTAATTCTACATCATCATGGACTTAATTTGTTGTGGGTTAAGTGAAACCAAGAGATGGTGAAATTGATTAGAGGAGATCCTTACGTATGCCTTTCAGATAAATTTTGTCACCGTAAAGTCCACGCGCTTGCTTCACAAGAAACTTATTCATTTCACCATTTGCAAAGTTTTACGTAAACGTCAGTTTGTTAATCTTCTCGTTATTTAAACACAACTAACGTTGTACTGTAAACTTAAAGTTTAAAATCATTTACATATTAAATTACGGTCCAGTTATTGTTATAAAGTAATATCAGTTACACTTTTGGTTTATAAGGATACAAATTTTAGGTGACTGCAATGTTGAATATGTAGAATTAATTTATGGAACTTCATAAAAAGGTTCCATATTATGTTCCTACTTTAGCAGGTTAACAACAAATATAATATATATATATATATATATATATATATATATATATATATATATATATATATAAGGAATGAGGTGATTTCTGAGGTAAAAGACCGCACCCTGTCTCGGTGTCCTGTCTTCTAAAAAGGGTCTAGAACATATCGCCGCCAGCAATTAGTTTGATTCCACTGTAATTAACGTATTGGTTTTCTATCAGACATGTGCCTTAATAAATGTTGCTTTGTTAAAACTGGACGATTTATTATTTTCTAACCATAAAATTTAAAAAATCTAATTTTCCAATTTAGTCTTCAACGCATATATGTTTCTTTTCAAGCAATAGGGAGACTAGACGATTGTAGACGAGATCAGAAAATATGTGACCAAAAGCTAAAACTGATATTTAGAATCTACTGGTACAATATGTTTGCATACGTTATAGTAAAAAAATAATTTTTGGAAAGTATTAAAACGTAAAAGGAGACTTACATTTGTTATTTTGACACATTTACCTTATACATTAACAAACATATTTTACCTCGAGTCTAAAATTTTCCTGTGACGTGTATCTAATAAAAATTTTTCCTTTTAAATTTAACTAGAGAGCAACCCAAGTTATAGTAATTTTATAATGAACTATAAATTTTAAAAGTCTAATTTAAAATCTGTCTAGATATGACGCTTCGTGATAGGACATAAATTAAAAGTTTGATGTTTTAAAATTCTTTTGGAATAATAAATATGTACAGACTTACGTCTGAAAATAAATTACCGAACTCTAGAAAACACATTTATATTCTTAACGACATTCCACTCCTGCGCTGTTATTTCTTCTTACTTAATATTTATTATAAAACAAATCGTGTTACATGATAAGTGTAACACATTTTTCATATCCTTTTATTTTTTATGATTTAGTTAATAAACCCATACAACAAACGCTTGTATTTCAAGCTTGCGAATTTATTTGTCTGGTTATCAGTTGCACGATTTTTTAAATTTTTAATTTGTATAATGTATTGATATATGTAAGGAGAACTGGATGTAATTGAGATACAGTTGTTCAGAATTTATAAATATACTTGAGTAATGACACATACTGCTAAATCCCAATCGATTGCACAAATGTCAACAAAAATTTGCGTTACGATATAAATAACACAATATGGTATTTTAGAAGGTATATATTGATATTCTGAAATAAAACTTGGGGAACAAAATCGATTGCTCAACTTAAATGAAAAATCTGTAACACTGGAACTGTGGCAGGATCTGTGACAAACAAAATATACGCACGTACCACACAAAATTAAAAAACACTGAACGCGTTTCAATAGTTACGCTAGCATCACCAGCGGTCGACTAGGGCGAACTAAAGAAAGTTTCTAATATATATATATATATATATATATATATATATATATATATATATATATATATGTATATTGTAATTGTAAATTCAATTCTCTAGCTCAGAACAACGTTGCACACAACCAATGACTATAAGAATTAAGAAATTAAATAATAAAATTTCGTTTATGAAAGTAAACTTTTTGCGATGATTTAAGTACAACGAAAGAAAGTTTTCGAGTGTGCTTGTTATGATAAACACCAAAAAATCAGCGTTAAGATCATAAAAAGGTGACGCCTGCATAACTACTACTTCAAACCCTACACGTGCTTTACATGCAGCCACTGCCGCTGCTAACCGCGCTGCCGCTGTCCTGCCCTGAATAATTCTAAGACAGCCTTTGAAGCAAGTGACTATTTACATACAGCTTCTGTGCCGCATTTATTCTCCAGCAACTAATGGAGGACGTAGAAATTGCCGCGGCGACAGCACTGTGCGTTTTGAGTTTGCAAAATCATATTAATGTTTTAAAAGTTGCAAACAGTCCTAAAAAGTTTTGCGCTTGCTTACTGCTCCACTCAATCATGGTTAAACTGTTTTTTAACGTGAATAATTAACCAAACAAGAAACACATAAGCTTCTCTCCGTGCACGTGTAGCAAGTGAAGGACAGGACATCGGGTAGCATGTTAACAGTCGCTGCCGCTCGTGCTGCCAGTTGTTTGACTTCCCTTAGAAATGCCGCCACTGAAGGGAGCGGCATGATCGATGGCAGCGCGAGCGACGCGGTTACATACCCACGCTGCCCACTTCCTTGCCCAATTCCCTGCTCACTGCCGCGGAGTTGGATTGAAACCTAAGAAAATGGATGGGTATTCAACTTATTTGCTTATTATGCACATCTAGTTTTTTTTTTGTTTTTAAATGTTGAGATGCAGCGCTTAGCAAGGAGTTTATGTAAAAAGCAAGATATTTTTCAGCGTTACAATATACTTCATAAAGTTTGGTTCCTCTTTGTCCTTGTGGTTCGTTCTGCAATATGTATGATCAGTTACACGATTACACTGTTATAAATCCATATATTATTTTGGAACGTTTAAACCAAAGTTTAAGTTAAGCAACAAAAAAATACACCCGCGTACCACACAAAATTAAAGAAATACCGAACACGTTTCAATAGCTACGCTATCATCATCAGCAGTCGACTAAGCGAACTAAAAAGAAATTCTAAAATACCATCATCGAGTAACGCTTCGTTGATTATCTGGTGAAAGTGAAAGTGAAAGTTATGAAAGTTTAATAAGTTTTCAGTAACCTAAAGGGCCTTGATCGTCATTACCGATTAGAATTTATTTGTTTTTGAAGATTTTAAACTTTCATAACAATCATTTTCATATCAAAACCCATTGTATGCAGCAATTTATTTAATACTGCGCAATTCTTTATTATAATTTTGAACTGAAAGAGGAAATTTAAGCAATCTATGAACCAAAAAGTCTAAAGTCGCGAGTTTATGCTGTCTACAGTGATTAGAGTCATTGCTTATGAATCTTTTAATGCTAGTTTCCTTACGATAAATATAAATATCTAGTTTACTGCCATTTCTTGTTACCAGAGTGTCAAGGACCGGGAAGCTGTCATTTGCCTCTATCTCAAAGCTAAATTTGATTGTCGAAAATTTAGAATTTAAAGTTTTTACAAAGTTCTCAATATTAAAAACTTTAGTATTAAGGATGGCAAACACATTATCCACGTATCTAGTCCAAACTCTAGAAAAATAGCGCGTTTTAAGTTTGTCTCAAATTTACCCATGAATAGATTGGCTATAAACGGAGATAAGCTATTGTCCATTGTCGTACCATGTTCTAAAAAAAATTTTGACCCCTGTTAATCATTCATAACTAAATAAAAAATTGTTTTTACTTCAAAGCAGAGAAAGGCAATCAAGTAGTCCTTTTAAATAAAGAGGACCATTTTGCTTCAGTCAAAGAACTCTTAGATTCAGGTTCTTATTCAGTCTGCTTATCTGATGAAAGTGAAAGTGAAAGTTATGAAAGTTTAATGAGTTCTGAGTAGACTGCATTACTGCACCCTACGTTTATATTTTATATGAGCTAAATATTCTTTAAAGCGAATTTTGATAGGTCGTTTAGTTTGCCCCTCATGTATTTGTTCACAATTTTTAGAATTAATTTTATAAGCTCCCGACCTATCCTGCTTATCCACTTTAACTTTTGAATTACTTAAAAGAGTTTGCAAACTACTATCTGAAGTAGTGACTGTTTTCAAATTAATTTTGGAAAAGATTTTAGATAGTATAAGCAGGATATTTTGGTAACTTTACATACTTTGTCTTTATTTGTTCTCTAGCGTTACCTAATGTAGCCACGTTCTTAACCCTCATCCTATGTGTTTGTATCCTAACTACATTCATAACAACTTGATCTGAAAACCCTTTGTATGCAGCAATTTCTTTAATAGTGAGAAATTCTTTATTGACATTGGCTATGAATCTTTTAGTGCTAGTTTCCTTACGATGAATATCTACATCTAGTTTACTACCATTTCTTGTTACCAGAGTATCAAGGAACGGGAGACTGTCATATACTTCTATCTCAAAGGTAAATTTGACTGTCGAAAATTTCGATTTTAAGGTTCCTACAAAGTTCTCAACACTACAAGTTTTAGTATTAAGGATGGCACCACATCATCCACGTATCTAGTCCAAACTCTAGGAAAATAAGGCAAATCGAGTTTTAAGCCTGTCTCAAATTTACCCATTACGAGATTGCCCATAAACGGAGATAAGCTATTGCCAATTGATTGTCGTACCATGTTCTTGGTGCACAAATTGATGGTTAATTTTGAAAAAGGTTTGTTTCATACACAAATCTGTTAATTTAAGGAAATCCTCTACTTCTCTCTTGTTCAAATGAGTTTTTTTTAAAACATCTGCTAAATAAACTAAGGTTTGATCTATTGTAACGCTCGGAAACAGTGAATAAACGTCGAATGGACTAAAATTTCATCTTCCGTAAGTTCAATGTTTTTAATTTTATCAATAAATTCATACGAATTTGACACACTGAAGTTGGTCTGTTGGTAGGAGAAGTTATGAAATTTACTAGATAACCATTTGGACAACAGGTAAGTAGGTGCATAATACCAGAAACAATGGGTCGCATAGCTGGTTTATGAATCTTAGACAAGCAGTACATTCTGGGTAGCACCGGATCTTCAAAAACAAATAAATTCTAATCGGTAATGACGATCAAGGCCCTTTAGGTTACTGAAAACCTATTAAACTTTCATAACTTTCACTTTCACTTTCACCAGATAATCAACGAAGCGTTACTCGATGATGGTATTTTAGAAATTTTTTTTAGTTCGCTTAGTCGACTGCTGATAATGATAGCGTAGCTATTGAAACGTGTTCGGTATTTCTTTAATTTGTTGCTTAACTTAAACTTTGGTTTAAACGTTCCAAAATAATATATGGATTTATAACAGTGTAATCGTGTAACTGATCATAAATATTGCAGAACGAACCACAAGGACAAAGAGGAACCAAACTTTATGAAGTATATTGTAACGCTGAAATATATCTTGCTTTTTATATAAACTCCTTGCTAAGCGCTGCATCTCAACATTTAAAAACAAAAAAAAAAAACTAGATGTGCATAATAACCAAATAAGTTGAATACCTATCCATTTTCTTAGGTTTCAATCCAACTCCGCGGCAGTGAGCAGGGAATTGGGCAAGGAAGTGGGAAGCGTTGGTATGTAACCGCGTCGCTCGCGCTGCCATCGATCATGCCGCTGCCGCACGCTCCCTTCAGTGGCGGCATTTCTAAGGGAAGTCAAACAACTGGCAGCACGAGCGGCAGCGACTGTTAACATGCTACCCGATGTCCTGTCCTTCACTTGCTACACGTGTACGGAGAGAAGCTTATGTGTTTCTTGTTTGGTTAATTATTCACGTTAAAAAACAGTTTAACCATGATTGAGTGGAGCCAGTAACCAAGCGCAAAACTTTTTAGGACTGTTTGCAACTTTTAAAACATTAATATGATTTTGCAAACTCAAAACGCACAGTGATGTCGCCGCGGCAATTTCTACGTCCTGCATTAGTTGCTGGAGAATAAATGCGGCACAGAAGCTGTATGTAAATAGTCACTTGCTTCAAAGGCTGTCGTAGAATTATTCAGGGCAGGACAGCGGTAGCGCGGTTAGCAGCGGCAGTGGCTGCATGTAAAGCCCGTGTAGGGTTTGAAGTAGTGGTTATGCAGGCGTCACCTTTTTATCATCTTAACGCTGATTTTTTGGTGTTTATCATAACAAGCACACTCGAAAACTTTCTTTCGTTGTACTTAAATCATCGCAAAAAGTTTACTTTCATAAACGAAATTTTATTATTTAATTTCTTAATTCTTATAGTCATTGATTGTGTGTAACGTTGTTCTGAGCTAGAGAATTGAATTTACAATTACAACGTTAAAAACACTGTCAATATTGACCTTACTAAAATTATTGTAAATTAGAAATAAAAAACCAAAATAACAAAGATTATAACCAGTAAGTTGCGTTCTCTTATAACGCTTAACTATATTTAATTTTGATACAAATCACCAGGATCATAATAAAAAAAAAGACTCAGATAAATTTAGAATTATCTCACGAATGTATACGTTAGCATTACAATTTAATAAATACAAAAAAAATCAAACGTGAATGTCGAAAGGTAACGTATTCAAACGTTAGCAGACAAAACAAAAAAATACACCAGAATTTATTAAAATTTGTCAACCACAGCAAACAAAATGCACAAAAGAGCTTACCTTATATTTGTTATACAGACACCTTTGACACCCAGAGATGACCATGGCGCCGAAAATGTGATCGGGGTTGATACTGCACTAGGTTCTTCTTTCGAAACATTCGGTTAATATTGCAATTGGTTGTAATTCCACTAATACTTAAAGCTTCCAAAAACTTCGACTACGTTACTCTACTATATACAAGTCTAACTAACACTTACTAATTTAATATCTCAAAAGAACGAAAAGTTTTTTTATTTGCAGCAGTGTGGATAATTTGTTCAAAGTCAGCGGCATAATCAAAAGCTATCTATTAATCCAGGAACTCGGTACTTTAATCTGCAAAACCAACTTGCGAAACAGCAGGTCCATAGAACATGGCTAAGCACTTTAAAAAACACGGAAACCACGTATTTCTGTGTCAAAAAGATCATCATGACAAACGATACACAACACAAAAAAAACTTCAGGATGTGGTGAACCAATAAATTATCTGAATCAGCGAGAGCAGAAAATCCTCCAACGGTAGTTAGATACACCCCCAGCATGCATAACCCCTTCCAACTCCTATACTACCCCTTTTTCGGGTATTGCGTTGACTGCAAACAAATAAACGTGAATCTATCCCAGCATCCTGGTGTAGACTAATTTTAATCTTCTTTAGAATTCGCCATATTCCTTAATATCCCCCACTACATTACTTAAATCTTCAATAGCCAATAAAAAAAGACACTTAAATTTTAAATTGCGCCAGAAACGAATGAACTCGTGAGCCGAACTAAAGATAAACTACATCATGTATCGAAACTGCTCAAGTTATTTGATATACCCGTGATAACGAATGCCAAACAACCAAGACTCATCAATAGCAACGGCGACCGTCTGTCGGCTTAGAAAATATGTACTATATACCGTACTAAATTTTATACTCAATTTAATTGTATAAAACGTAATTTCCTTTTAACATTTACAATTTCAACTAAATGGAATTTTAACGAATTATTTTAATTCTAACTAATCAAAAGCTATTCGGCATTCAAGATAACAAGAATTAGCATTTACCTATCTAAATATAAATTAAACCTCTTTCCTAAAACGCGAGTGTTACGTATGTCAAGTGAAACGTAATTTTACAAAAATTCATTCATAACTATGTGACCAAACCAAAAAAAAGGCGAATTTAATAAAAGCTTACAAAAGTTTACTCTTTTAAATTCGAAAATTAAAAATAACCCATCTATCATATGTTCCTTAAAAACTTCACACAACGTGACAAAATTAGCAAGTAGCCTTTCCTTTACTTGGATATTAATAATTGATTAAGTGGTAACTTCTTGCAAGACAATGACCTACTTTGCAAAATTATTCACTAGTTCAACGAAGTACTTGTTTAGATCTTCAGTGAACGCGTAAGTATGAACCTACTTACGCTTAGATGTAGTAATCCTTTAATTTGTTCATTAAGTAGTTCACACGCTCTAGAAAGAAGTAATTCGTCCATATCGATTACTTTACTATAAAAACTAAACTAAAGAGGGCTGTGGCTTATAGCACCTTTAGATACCTTTATACTTCTTAATAACTCAAAATTACAATTGTGAGAAATTGTTTATACCATCTATAATTAATTTTTAGCACAGATTACTATTAATTTTTATGTAATTATTTCCTAATTGATGATCACTACATTACTCCCTCTCAAGTGAGGGCGTAAGCGAGAAAGAAATTTATATTCTACAAATGTGTACCATATCCTCATAAATTACGTTAGGTTTCTAACTTCGTTTAGGGTTTCCCTTTAATTTCCAATCAAGAGGTTTTTTACACAATCTGCTCATTGAAAAACCTGCGACGAATCTCTAAGGTCTTTTGGAACGTAGGACTCGAGGGCAGTGTGTGGAGTATATTATTAATTTCGAAGGATTAATGCTTATTCGTGATGGAGGGGTGAAAAGCTACTTGGCTTTAAGGATGATAATACCGAATCATCCGGTAATCTTAGCGTTGTTCCTTGCTGGTTCAATTAAGTGACTTCGAGATCGCATTTAATCGTGTTTCGAATACCGAGGAGCACGAAAGGTAGGGTTTCAATCCTAGTTGAGGAAGGTTTTTAACTCTTTAACAAATTCATCAACTAGGCCGTTACTTTGAAGCTGGAAAGAAGTGGCTCGATATTTCTTAATACTAATTAATGAATTTTCTAGCCCAGCTTCCAGCCGTGATATCTGCGATTAGAATGGCTTCGGGCTATTTAGTGAATTAACCAAGTATTCTTAAAATGTACTGCTTATTAGTCGAAGGTGGAAGAGGTCCAACGATGTTTTCTCCCATGTTATGAGATAAATCAAAAACAGTTTTTCTTGACTTTCGGAAAGTAAATTCTATTTGAACCAAACGAGTTTTCACAAATTTAAATATTTAAAAGAGCTATGACGTCATTGCAACTTTTTTCAAATTGCAACCATATGTTTTTCATCATATTTGGATAGGCGGCGCTATTCCAAAATATGGTGATGTGTTAACAATCCAGATATACCAAACAACATCTTATGGTGTCAGCAAGACGGGGCACCTGCACACTATAATTTATTGGTCCGCACTTATTTAAACGAAATATCTCCAAACAGATGGATTGATCACCAGATCTTCCCCGTTAGATTTCTTTTTACGGGGTTATCTTAAAAGCAAAGTGTTTGTGAACAGGCCTCATACTCTTGAGGACTTAAAACGACGAATACGTGCCAAAATTCTAGCAATAACTGCAGAAACAATCGAGAACGTTCTACAGAATTCCCAATGGAGGCTAGCTCTGAGTCAAGAAGTTCGTGGACTACAATTCGAACATCTCTTTTAAATGTTATTTTGTTCGTTTTGCTGAACTAAATGTTGTTTTGTTACTTTTGTTGAATTAAATGTAGTTTTGTTATTTTTGTTGAATTAAATGTTCAGTTTCTAACGCTTAACGATGTGTTTTGTTGTAATAATAGCAATTCTGTTGCAAGAATAGCGCAATTTTGAGACTTGAATCTTTGCATTTTGATACCACTTTTTCTGGAAATTTTCAACAGCAGTGCAATACCTTGACACACCGTCACTTTTAGAATTTCCCCGCCTATCCAAATACGATAAAAAACATATGGTTGCTATTTAAAAAAAAGTGGCGATGACGTCATAGCTCTTTTAAATATGGTGAGGAAAAGATTCCGATGAGTCAAAATGTGCGCATTAAAAAATAAAAATCGAAGGGTTTTGGGATTTTTTCGGAAAATTGTCACAGAAATTAATATTTCCAAGTTTCCATATTAAATTACCGCACTGCATATTGTGTGTACTTATTTATATTAGTATGTTGTTATACACGATGTATAAAAGGGGTTTTCCGTACAATGAGGGATATTATTATTAATATTGATTATCACTCAAAAACGGGATGACGATGACTTACTAAATGTGTTTTAGGATATTCCTTAAAGATAATAAAGGTTATTACCGTTAATGTGTTCTCACCTGAATGTTTTTCAGTTAAACCTTTTGCTGCACGCAAAAAATTATAATCATTGTATTAAGTACAACTTCACATTCTGTTCGTTACTACCTTGAAGTATATACGGGGTTCAATATAACCTTTTCTGAGAAGGACTATTCCAGTGAAAATAAGAATTATGAACTTAAAACCCTATTAAATGTAACTATGGATGTTGGTGTAACCATTATTTGCGGCACATACTGCACCTAACAGGACATCTGTTCTAAAATTGCTTAGACATGTTTCTCTGGGTACAGGTTCGGATATGTCCCATATTGTGCAGAATACCAAAGGTCGTCAACCAGGCATTCTTTCGCCAATGCACATGTAAAAGCCGCCTTAAAAGATGGAGCTTTATCGGGAACAAAACAGAAGTTTACTGACTTATAACGTTATCTGAGTCTTTCAGGAAGGGCATCCTCAACTTATTAGAACAATGATCTAGAATTTTTTTCCCACGACTGCTCTTGCTTCTAGATAATCCACACCATTCGCTTAGCAGTAAACAGAAGAGTATCGCAACACAGCCTATTTCGTTTCGATTTTTTTGATAACGTTCTAGGCCGAGAGCTAGCAACGTTTCCGAAATAGAATTTTAGGTCGGCTGGTGTTTTGATATCTTGTTGAAGTTAGGTAGGGATGCGGTACTGTCGGCCGCCTGGATATTTTGACATCATTGTAAGACGTTTTTTTTTATATAATTTTCTACGTCTTTTTAGTATTATAAGTTTATAGTTGCCAGACAGTTTTGTTGTTGCTAACATTGCTCCAGATCTAATTTAAGTAATTAAAAAATAAGAATTTTCAAACCTTTGTAGCATAGCTGTAATTTTAATATGATGTAGTTCTGTATTCAAAGAACAGAATATTATTTTGCCAAACGGAACTTCCGTTGTTTAATTAGGAACCAGTCCAATTAAGTCTCGCGGAGAATAGGTGAATTAGAAGAGTGTGGCAGCTTATTCGTTTTACGTGAGAGAGAAGGAGAGCTGCAACAGATAGCGTTATGAGAGATGTAAACAATACAGCTGCTATGTTTTAAGATGGCGTCGATCACATCAGTATTTATATTTGCTGCATTGTTATAAAAGAAAATAAAGCAGAATTTTATCGTAATGTATGAGGAAAAAGAAACGTGTTTTTGTTCCGAGGAAAGTGGTAAAGTAATAAAACTTAATGAAGTAAAATTAAAGTGTACAGAAATTTTAAATTCGCGTATCAAGTTTAATCTCAAATGTATAAATGTGAAGTTACCGGACAATGTAAATGTTACTGATGGATATCATAAACAACGCTACAGCACTTTTACATCCTTAATGGCTAAATATCGCAATTTAAATGTATCTAACACTTCATCGATTACCGATGTTTCTAGTACATCTCGTACTAGTTCATCACATTCAAATTTTCCAATAAATGTTCATGAGACTACTCCAGATGATGTTATTCCGATCCTTGAAGTAAACAATTCAACTATCGATAATGGAGATGTAAATGCCCATGACATTACTTTAGTTACTGAGTCTTTTAATGAAACTCCAAAGCTTGAACATAGAGCTATAATAGAGAAAAGTGTTAGCCTAAAAAGTGTTTGTCTTTTTTGTGAAAAAGATCGAAAGCAGGTTAAAGGAAAACAACTAACTTTACATTCCTCAAAGGATGATAAAATTTATGAAAGAATTATTGAACGGATGACATTAGACAATGATAAATTATTAAAAAAATCAGTGATATAAAATCCGCAGTTGAAAGTGTATGTTATCATCATTCATGTGAATTAGCGGACTTGAATAATTACAATAAAATTGTCGCAACAAATCCATTTCATGGCATATAAATAGAGATATCCACAAAAAACTGTTTAATGATATTATATTATTATTTGACGCAAAAGAAAAGTTACTTGTTATTATTACCTCTTTGTGATATATACAATAACGAATTGGAAAATGAATTAAAATCTTCACCAGATTCAACTTATATAACTAATCATGTCCTTGAAAATAACATTTTCAAAACAAAATTAAAATTCAAACCTAAAACAAACAGGAAGTAATTATGAGCACAGATAGTAATTTAATTGAAGATAACTATTTTATGAATCTTGAAGAGAATGATTTGATCGACAAAGCAACATTCATCCTGCTGAAATTAATTTTAAATATTGGTAAATCTAAATTGTCAGCGATTGACTTGTTCATTGGCCTCAGATGCTATTTTTTATGTCAGTAATGGGACTGTTAAGCCGTCTAAACACATAACACTTGTTATGACTATGAAAATCCTTACAAATAGTAGGAAGATTATAAATATTTTAAATAGACTTGGACATTCTTGCAACTACAACACTCTGGAAGAGTTGGAAACTGAGGCTATCATTTCATCTGTTAGAATGTCACAAATTTGTCCTCCTGACATTATTCGTAATCCATTGTTATACAGGTGTGGTATTTGATAACTTTGACAGATTCGTCGACACAATAAATGGAAAAGAAACGCTACATGACACCATTGGAATCATATACCAAAATATAGATGAGAGTGTTCATCAGGTACAGGATATAAATATTGCCAGTGATGATTTAAATGAAATGTTACCAGGCCTATCTAAACGAAGAAGAACCTTTGAAGCTATTGTTCCTCACATCAGTCCATACGCCAAACAATTGAAGATGTTGGCCGTCTAACACCTTTTCAGCAAGAAGAATTTACTTTTCCAGACACTGTCCTTAATACAATTACTTGATTTATTACACTTAGTTTCACACTTTTTCCATGTACCAAATACTCCAATGTGGACGGGCTTCAATTCTCAATTGGTCGAAGAAAATAGATTAAAACGAAGAGTTTCATATCTTTCATCCATAAATTCTTCACCTACCAATATAGCTGTGGTGGTAAATACGATGGAGCAAGCCCAAAAAATTGGTAAAGTATGTAATCAGACTTAGGTACAAGTCACTTATGATTTAGCGATATCTAAAATTGCATTAAAAATTCCAGCAGCGGAGAAGCCTCGATTTGATAATCTATTTATACATCTTAGTTCATTTCATTTAATAATGGCTTTTTTTTAAATCAGTTGGAACATTTATAAATGAGTGTGGATTATCTCACATGATGGTAGAAAGTAAAATTATAGCCGGTGGATCAGTTAATGGAATTATTAAAGGCAAACATTTCAATCGTTGGAAACGTTTGCATCCTTTGGTGGCTCTTGGTTTGAAAATGTTGCATTTCCAAGAATTTTAAAAAACTAAAAAGCTAAGTATGATTTTCTCAAAGAACAGATTTACGATAATCTTTTGAAGTACCAAAACATAAACGTTTCATATTCAACTACGTCAGAGGAACTGTTATCATATGAAAGATATGTAAATCGGGCACGGACAGCTCAATACTACATGATTTATATACAGTTTGTCAATTATTACATCACTCTATCTAGAAGCATACGGATGGGTGATTTTGAAATGTAATTACAAATTTATTATCCTTGTTAATCAACAGTACTGTGCTCGGTGGTGGGTCAAATACTCAGACAATTTAAATAATATTCATAAAACGCATCCAGGACTTGAAGATGATTTCAAAAAAGGTTTCTTTGGAATTAAAAGAACTGAAAAACCGTATTCAATAATACCAATTGATCTTACATTGAACAAACTATTAATGCGGACGCAGCAAGACAATTAAGTGGGATTGCACACTTTACAAACTCTTTAGTAGCGCGTCAACGCTGGACTAAAAGTCATAGCATAAGAGCTGTTTTAATTTCTTATGTCCTTGATATTACTGGATTAAAACAATTACAAAATGTAACTGCAGACGTAGAACCTAATAGGATTAGAATTTATGCTAAAAAAGTTGCAGACTTTGTAGAAATTCTTGAAAAAATGCAAATCCATTTGATCCCAGTTTAGATCAGGATAATCTTTATAATATTGCGATTAAGCCTACTGCTTCAGATATTACTGAATATATATTAAATATCGAAGATAACGGTGATATTGTGAGAAAACAATTCAAAGATGAATGTGCAAATAGTAAGGATAGATTTGGTAAGCCAAAAAAAAAAGTAAAGTGCCGAACTTTGCTGCTGCCCCGAAGAAAAAAAAAACTTACGCTTGGTAATAAAATTTTTGCATTGAGGACGCAGACATTTATTCGGTGGAATGTTGAGTATATGTCTGAGCCACAAAGTTGACATTGAAAAAGTTCTTGCATTTCCATTAACATCTGTACCAGCATCTATGTGTCGTGCTGATGGAATTATTTATAAAACCGCTAATCAAAATATTTGAAAAAACAATGGGTGAGGATAACAATGCGCATCAGCAGTGTTCCGACAGAGTTATAATAGGCGGCTTCTATCATGTTACATCTCATGAAAGAAATACCTCAAACCTTTGATACAATATCTAAAAAATTCCTTAGCATTATCACTAATCTCAAAGCAAATCGCATTGATATTGTATTTGATCAGTATTTTACGCCGCCCATTAAAGATCGTAAGCATACACTTCGAGAAGAATTGACCAGTCGTGTTTCAATTGGACCTAATCAAATACGACCTCATAATTTTACTACTCAGCCCAAAAATATCCATTTTAATGAAGCAATAGTGAAATTTTTTTATCGACCACTGGGCTACTGATGATATGGGACCGTATGTTAGTAAAAAAACTATTTATTTGAGTTTAAACAAATGTTATTTCTATCGTGTTGAAAATGACAAAGTTATTATGACCAAAGAGGATTCATTATCTTGTGAAGAGCATGAATAAGCAGATTCAAGGGTCGTATATCATATCTGCAAAATCGATTTTGACGCTGACTTCACCTTACAACTTTGTTGTAAGGTGCTCAGACTCTGACATCATTACTATTCTTCTCGGAAATATAGACCATCTGAATGCTTCCTTAAAACAGTGAATAAATATTGGCGTTGAAAATCTCCAACGATATATCAACATCAATAAATTGTATGATATACTGGGTGGTAGTTTATTTAAAGCTCTACCAGGCTTCCATGCAATGACAGGATGTGATTATTCACCAGCTTTTTTCTGTAAAGGCAAACTGCGCCCTTTCAAATTATTAATGGCATCGAAAGATTATCAACTAGCATCTCAAAATCTTCTTGCTGCTAATGATAAAATACAGGAGAGTACATTTGTTACTGTCAGGTTGCGTTGACGCACCCTGTATGTGAGATGTTATAATGACGTGTATTACGTGTTTTGAGTAAGGGTGTATTGAGTTTGAACGAAAAAAAAAATTTTGTGTATATGCATAATGTAGTTTGGGTGGGTGATACGCCACTGAAAATTTAGGAGAAATATTATTCAGTATGTAGATACGTGTATTTGAATGTTATAGAGACATTGGTGTTGGAATAAATAGATTCTGATGAATGTAAATGTGAAGAGAAATTTGTCGATGGGACGATCATGGTTGCTACTGTTTGACTACTGGTTAAAGAATGGAATGTTGGAAGATAAAGGAGTAATCTTGACCGGAAGATGTGAGTGTATAAGTGTAGAATGTTTTAGAAAATATGTAGAGAAAGATTGGGTATGTTTAAGTGTTAATTTCAGAAAGTTTTCGTAATGTTGTGCAATAAGTATTGAGAATGTGTGTGTGTGTGTGTGTGTGTGTGTGGGATTTGGGACCTTGGACTGTACTTGTTTTTGCGGGTGTTGCGGAAGGAGATCGAGCGCATGTGGGAAATAAACGTTGAGAGTTGTGTAATGGTCCAGAGTGGCTACTGAATGAATGTGATGATGAGAAATGGTTTCTTCATAAAGTGATTGTAAAATTTGTAAGTAAGAACAAACATGGCGATGCATTGTAGTTATGAGCGTGGTTGTACAGATGGTAGCATCTGTCGGCACTAAGAAAGTTTGAGTGAATACCATTGGAGAATATAGCGAGGAAGTCGGACATGTTTAAAGATGGATGGCTTAAGGTATAAATAGGAAAGTCAGAGATTGACGTGAGGGTTGTTGGTTGTTGCTTTTTGGTGAGAGCTCGGTAGAGACACGCGCGCGAGGTGAAGTGTGAAATTAGAATGGGTTGAGTTGGAGTTATATTTGTGAATAATATTGAAGGCAGTCATTTTTTAAACAACTGCGTGACCCAAAAGGGGATGAATCGTATAAGACATTCATAAATAAAACAATGAATAAAATTGAGATTGAAGATAAAATCAGTTTTTGTTCTTCAAAAGTAAAAAGTGCGTAAGCAGATTTATAAAAGATAACAGTTATTACGTTATAGTGTTGAGTGAGGCGCGTGTTCTTGTAACGATGTTTAGTTAAAATTATTTATGGGACCACCTTTAAGTAAACGAAATTTTCGTAATAAATTAAGCCAATGTTAAGGTAATTTTATGTGACATTAAAAGTTTATTTGTGTTAAGGAAGGACTAAATTGTCCTAAAGGTTGCGAGAAACTTTTAAGAGGCAACCAAACGTGTATAGATTATTACGTTATTCGAGTAATAACCTCGCATAGTTGGACTAATCGAGTGCAGAAAGGAATAAGTGTGTGAAATTGTGAGTACTTGTTTTATGTGCCTTCAGGCAATCTAAGGAATACAAATGGACTACAAATAATTGATTTACGGGAAGAAAGAAGAAAGAAAAGCGTAGGATTAATGGACAATTTTAAGTAAGGATTAATTACATTTAAGAATTTTAAAAACTCAGATAAGCACGATTATCTTTTTTTTTTGTTTAGTTGTAATTTGCGTAATGTTTAGTTAATTAATTATTGTTGAAGGAAAAAGATAATCGGTCTCGAGTTATGTTGTATTGGTTGTTTCAGTAGTAAGAATTTTTGGCAAAAACGCAAATTTGTATTGACAATGGTTTTTCAACCACGCTGTTTTGTGTATGTAAACATTTGTTTATTATTTTATACAGGACAATATATATTTATCGTTAACTTTTCATTCTGTTGTTTATTTATCCAGTTATGAGATACATTTGTGACGTTTACTTAATTGGTGACCTAGTTGTCGACAACTTGAATGTAAACTTTGCATATTTTGGATTTTTTAAGATTAATGAACAACCTGAAAGGTTATATTTGCCAGGTCGATTGCAAAAATTTTCATGTTAGTTTCTTTTAACGCAATACACTAATGACGGATCAGCTGTTAATTAAAATTTCATTAAGCCTAACTAAGAGATTGAGTTTTGAGAACTTATATTTACGAATGTCCAATACGATTCAGAAGTATTATAAAAATTAAATTAAATTTAAAATGTATCGTTCATGTTAGGAATATTAAACCTTCAAGGATTATTCTCGTTTGACTGTTTTGCAGTACTTTATCACTATTATATTGGAGTAACAATTATTAAGCCGATGACATTGCCTTTTCTTTTGGTTAGAGAATTTAAAAATTAATTATCGATCATCGAATGAAGAAATAGTTTATTCATTAATAAGTATAAATTTAACTTTATATGTATACGAGGGATACGTAGAAAATATAACTGTTGGTTACGTGAATGCAGTTGAATTTGAGTGATCAATTTTATTTTGGAAGTTTTGGTATACGAGGTGTATTCAAAAAGTTTCTAATAACCTGGGTAGTACTAAATATATTTGAGTTTGAGTTGAATTGTTTTGGACGAGTGTTTGTTTTAGAACCCTCGTGTGAGAGTTTACTGAGTAAGCACAATCCTACTTTCCACAATCAAGTAGGTTTAATTAACACCCAGCTTAAGAAAATTATTTTAGCAAAGTTTCGATTGTGGTGGCGCCTAGAGACATATTTTCCCGGACTGAGCTGTTTGAATATCGGTGTAAAGTGTTTGAGCGTAGTAATCATTCATTTTACTTATTATTTCGACCACGCCCATCTCCCTGTTAGCTGGATTGGCAACCCGCTTACATTAGTAAGCATACACGACGCCTAGTGCGGTTTGGACGTGTAACATTATTTTGCAAAAATTCGTTTGTCATATCTATGGAGTCCGTAATGGTAACAATGTCAACGATGTAAGATTTTACTTATTTTCTAATACTTATCGGTCCAAAAATTCAGACAACTTCGATAACGAGCTTGTTATGTTGTAAAATTTTGAGGAAATATTCACTTAAAATATCCAACGTCGCTATCCCCAGAAGCTTGTGGTGGGACCATAAACAATAATAAGTATGATTTTGTCTGGTTTGTTGGGATCAATTGCCATTATTAGTTGCTGATATCATAGTTCAAGGTAAATATTAATTGAATAAAAAATAAAAAGTTCTCAACAAACACGTAACAACTTACTAATAGTCCATAAATTAAAGTTTTTTTACAGATACTCGGGTCATAGAAAATGCAAAGACAACTGAAGACGATAATAATAATGATATAAGGAGTGATAACGATGGACTGACGATGCAGCATTTTATTGTGATACAATTATTCAATAAAACTACTAACATTTTATGTATCATTTACTAAATATTGAAAATAATTGATTTGTTTTATTTTGCTAATAATATTTTTTTACCAGTTGTTCTCATTTCAATTTAATTATTATTCTGCTCTATTTTTTATGAATATAAACAATATTAGTTATTTTAAATCATTTTCTGTCTCTCTTTAAGAATGGTGAGAAACGTTTTGAGCGGTTGACGATTAGAAACTCTACTCAAATCCCAGAAGATTTCTGCAGGTCTTTCGACAGCACTGTACTCCTTTTCACGGTAACGCCACAATACCTACCATCATAAATGAGAAATGTATTTCTTTTGAATATAATTAATGTTATAACGCATCTTAATTATTCAATATGTCAATCGTGCATAAAATTTTGTATGCACTGCAGACATAACAAGTTTTTACGGTTCTACGGCGCTTTCCTAGCCCTTGCGCTAGCCTGCTCGGATTCGAAATAGCTCCTCCGAGCAAGATAACCTCATTATGCCCTTAATACATAAATAACTATGACATATTTTTAAATAAGTACCGTAGGATACATAATGAGTAACTCTATTCAAAAGGACACTTTGCATGTTTTCTGGTTCATGTCGCCTAGGTGAGGTTTAAATGGTAAAGTTTCATCTATAACTAATCCTAATCGTTCCACCTCCCTGACTAATTCTAATTTTTCGCCAAAAATACCAACACTAACATTCTTAATTACAACTTCAGTTTGAGACTGGGTTGAAATAATGATACAACTTGATTTCGTTATGTTGATTTTAATTTTGTTTGTACAAAGATAAGATTCAAGTGTACCTATTATTTGTTGAGCTTGTTCACCGCCTGATCTATGTTATCTGGAGTAATGGTTATTAAAGTTTTTTGTAGCAGGACTTTAATAGTCGATAGAGCTTTCAACATTAAGGCAAAAAGTTCATATAAACATAGGTTGCCAAACGCTTAGTTTTGGATATACAGGGTTTCAAAGTTTTAATTTTTCTTCAGTTCTTTTAATTTATCTTCAAAACTATTTAAAATAATAAATCCAAATTTAGTACACATATTACTCCTTAAACTCAATATTAAGAGTAGTTTAACGTTTATCAATATCTACAGGGTAGTACATTTTCTGGGGTAGTACACACTTTATCCCCCACGAACTTTTTCATGCGACGCCTCTAACTCTTGACGAAATGAAAAATGAAAATGAAAATGAAAAATTTAGATTGCCCATTTGATTTAGGAACCTTTTTGTCATCTGCTTTTTTTTCTAAAAATGCATAGTTTTTGAGATAAATTAGCTGTAATCCATGAACAGCTTCCAAATGGTAAGTAAAGAACGTCTGATGCTCCCTCAAAAAATAGTGTGCCATGAAAAGAACAATAAAAAAAAAGAATCAAATTATGTCAAATCTCACGTTTTATTTTAAATACGACTTGTGCATAAGAAATTATGTAATTTATTTGCATATTTTATTGTGTTAATTTTTAATGCAAAAGTGAGCTTTTAAAACGCCATTTTTGTTTTCTAATCAAAAAATAGCGGATATCCATTTTATTTATGGCTTTGTAAATGGAAGTTCAGCAGCAGCAGCCCGTGAATATAGGCGAAGATGTCCTTTTAGAAGAGCTCCGCATCCTTCAGTATTTGTAAGAGTTCACCAACAAATTATAAGTCAGGGGTTAAATAATGTTCATGGCCGTCAAAATAATAATCATAGGCAGCAAAGAAATATTGCACGACGAATTTTGCATGAATTCGACAGAGATCCCACAACTAGCATTAGAAGAGTATCCGTAGCTTTAGGTGGAGTCTCAAATACTACTATTCACCGAACATTAAGACGGGATCACCAATATCCTTACCATCTACAACCTGTTCAAGGACTACAACCAGGGGATGCAGAACGTAGAGTTGCGTATTGTCGATGGATTCTTGCTGAAAATAATAACAATCCAGGTTTTCTAATATTGTTTTATGGACCGATTAATCCTGCTTCACTCGCCGTGGTGTAGTAAATTTTCACAACCAGCACGTTTTGGTACATGAAAATCCACATGTAGTTCGCCCGAAACATTTCCAACAAGAATTTAGTGTGAACGTCTGGATAGGTATTTACAATAATCACCTTTTTAGGTCCTACTTTTTACCACCTCGGATGAATGCTGCGGCTCTCTCGAAATTCTTAGAGAATGAACATGGGAATATGTGGGAACATATTCCCTTAAATTTACGAAGAACGGCTTGGTTCCAGGTTGATGGTTGTCCAGCTCATTACAGCAGAATCGTTAGAAACTGGCTGGACAACCATTATCCAGGAAGCTAGATCGGTCGTGCACGGCCAGTTCCCTGGCCGCCAAGGTCTCCAGACCTAAATCTAGATTTTTTTTGGGTATTTAAAAGAAAGGTGTATGCAACTCCTGTGACAACAAGAGATGAACTCATTAATAGGATTAGGGATGCGTATAATGAAATAAGACAATTTTTAGTTAATATTCCACGTGCAATTGTTCGTCGGTGTGAATTATGTATTGAACAAAATGGTTCACATTTTGAACAGTTTCGTTAAATTTATTTATTATTACGATAGCGTTTTTGTTTTGTTGTTATAGGTTAAGTTTATTTGTTTAATTTATTTATTTCGTTCGTTTCGTTCTTGTTTAAATCTTAAATAGAAATTCCTTCCAATTTTTTCCAATAAATACGTATTTTTTTAATATTTATTTTGTTGTTTTACTTTTATTTTCCTTTATTTAATTCAACTGAAAAGTTAGGAAAAAATCAGTGGAGTACTACTTTTTACTAAGAGACAAAAGAACCGTGAAAATTGACATAATTTGATTCTTTTTTTTTATTGTTCTTTTCATGGCACACTATTTTTTGCGGGAGCATCAGACGTTCTTTACTTACCATTTGGAAGCTGTTCATGGATTGCAGCTAATCTATCTCAAAAACTAAGCATTTTTCGAAAAAAAAGTTCCTAAATCAAATGGGCAATCTAAATTTTTTGTTTTTAAGAGTTACTATTCCAGTAAATGTACTACCCTGTAGATATTGATAAACGTTAAACTACTCTTAATATTGAGTTTAAGGAGTGTAATACGTATACTAAATTTGGATTTATTATTTTAAATAGTTTTAAAGATAAATTAAAAGAACTGAAAAAAAATTAAGACTTTGAAACCCTGTATCTCCAAAACTAAGCGTTTGGCAACCTATGTTTATATGAACTTTTTGTCTTAATTTTGAAAGCTCCATCTACTATTAAGGTCCTGCTACAAAAAACTGGAACATATATATGTATATATATATATATATATATATATATATATATATATATATATATATATATATATATATTATTATTATTATTCTGAGTACATCTTCACTATTATTACACCTTCTATAGTCATTTACTTTGAACACTGTCCTACCATTGCAAAGCTGTTTCGCTTAAATTGTTTCACTCTATAACCTGACTTGTTTGTCGCCATTTGAAAGTATTCGATTAGCTGATTATATATGCGTACGCAGAAACTCAAGGACGGGTCATTTATAACCATAATCGCTCTTTTTTGAATACGATCAACTATATCGGGAACGTATTGAAGAGCAACAACCCAGAGATGAGGATTTTATTCTAAATGAGGTCGAATTTGGGCCTTATACTGCAGAAAGGGTTGTCGGGAGGTAAGGTACTTCCTAGATCTGTACAAAAAGCCTATCTTACGAGCTATCTGACAGAAGCTGGTCACACATAATAGATTTGAAGATCTGCGCCATTCATACTTATAACAAAAAATGTATGGCGGACACAAGGCCAGTTTTATTAGCATTAAATTGACGAAAATATTTGTCGCTCTATAAATCGCCAGTTAGTAGTACAAGGTATTACAAATGAAACCGCTGGCGTGTAACTGCTTTTCTTGGGAGGCTCTTTTGATAGATTACTTTGCAACTATGCGGCGTTTCATTTTTTATTTTTTACGTTTATCCTATTTCGAATGTGCTTTTTCTGCTTTAATTATTTTTCAATAATGGTTTCGTTTTGTCTGACTGTATATACGAGAACATTGCAAACATACATTTTAAATGGTATAAAAGAAATAATCTTTTAGTATGCAAATTTTTATTTCATTACTGAATATTTGTGTGACAGCAATATTTTGCGGGACATTTCCTTTTAAGCACACTCCATTATGTTTAATCACTTTTATCAAAAGCTATTTTATAGGATAATACCAATATGGAAAGATAATTTCCATGCTTTACATTTTTATATTACTTGTGCATTTGGGGTGGAGATTGAATGGTATTAAGTTTATAGGAATATCATCCAAATGCTTTCCTTAACTTCAGTGCGTGTCATATAAAATTTAAGATGATGCTTCCATCAGTATTAAATTTAAATGTTCATAAAATAAAAATGAGAATAACGTGATAATCGATTTATTTAAACGTATATGTTATATATATATATATATATATATATATATATATATATATATATATATATATATATATATATATTTACTCACGTAGATATGATATTTATATAAAATTTTATGAGTTATTGTACGTGCAATGGTTTTGAATACTCCTTATGTTTATCTTTTATATTTGGACCAGATAAAGAGAGAATATGTCAAGAATAATTTGAATTAATTTCATATTTTGTGTATTACATTTGAATGAAACTTGACTTAACCTCAAGTACTGGTTTAGGTTTAGTGATCAACATGGAACAAATGATACCTCGCAAATGTTATCTTAAAGTTTCAGTTCTACAAAACAATATATTCGCAACGGTTTACCAATGTTTTGCAGCCGCAGCCTAAATCGTATTACTTGATTTCATCTAGTTTAATAGTTTGGGGTAAAATTATGATTTAAAATTAACATTTCCCTATTTGTACGTAATTTAATTTTATTGATTGGAATCTGTCCCTAATAAATATAGTTTAATGTTCTTTGGTCATTTATTTATAGGTATCTATTATGAATGGTACAAATTTTGGGATAACTCGTGTTAAAGTACTTTTTATTTTTTGCAGTACTTCTGGTACAGTGGTGTACCTACAAATACTTGTAATTCTACTAATAAAGGGTATCAATATACGTTTTGTGCTTCCAGTTTTTAAAATTAATATAATTTTTCAAATAATGTTAGAGTAATAAATTGGAATTATGTTGAAGAATCCAATGACGATGATAGTAGAGTAAACTTTATAAATTCCCACATTTTAGAATTATTTAATATTCATGCACCTATCAAATACGTCGTACATATTGTCCTTACATTACAGACACTTTAAAATTGATTATAAACTTAAAAACGAAAGCGTATAAAAAATATACTACAATAAAACTGAAAACTGACCTTAATTGTTACAAACAACTTCGTAACTACCTCCCTGTTAGTATAAGAAATGAAAAAGTGGCGTATAATAAACACCAATTACGTATTAACTGAAGCAATTCCCAAAACTTTGGAATAATGTTGCGGTATGAAACATTCACTCCACACCCCAAAATAAATTAGATACAGACATTATAAATCCTGATCTAACAAACACCTTTTTAGTAAACAGTGTCCAAAGTAAATTGCAAGTGAAAGCTAAAAAACAATAACAGGCGAAGAAATTAAAAAGGTTATTAACAGGTTAACTTCTAACGCGTATGGAATTGATCATATTAACTTAAAAATAATACAACTGATTCTTCCCTTTTGCGTTGATCAATTAACTCAAATCATCAACTTTTCCTTAACCAACGGCATTGTACCCTCTGTCTGGAAAAATGTATTAATCAATTCACTTCCCAAAGTGAGTAAAGTACCCGAACTCAAATATATTAGGCCCACTAATATACTACCGACGTGTCAAAAATTTTAGAAGATATCATTGATAACCATTTAGCAAATCACATTAACGAAAATAATATTATTACCTTCAATTCAATCAGGTTTTCGTAAAAACCACAGTACAACTACTGCAATGTTGAAGATAACAAGTTACATCACTAGAAGTATAGATGATAATCAGATAACATATCTTGCACTACTCCACTATAGTAAAGCATTTGACGTAATACACCGTAAACTGCACTCAGCAGAATTGAATAATTCCTTACACTATTATGGATTGGTTTCAAAACTACCCCTCAAACATATATCAACAAGTTAAAATGTATGGTCAAACTTCTGAAGAGCTTCCTGTGGAGTGCACAAGGAAGTATTCCAGCACCTATCTATTTTTTGAACCTTTGCTGCCGATTTACCCTTAGTTCTGAAGCTCGACTGGAATAAGGACCAGTATACCAAATTTATAAATCGTATCCATCGGAAGATATTAATATTATAATTTATGAACTGAACTTAAATTTAGTGCAACCTAACGAGTGGTCTAAAGACAATGGTTTACAGTTAAACTCCCAAAAAAGCAATTACAATGTACATGTACTTTAAAAACGTATTAAGTAAACTTAATCAAATCAAACAGAATGAAATAATTTTAAACGATGTTATTATAAACGTGTGTAACAGTATGCATGATCTTGGTTTAATTGTTGACAAAAGTTTTGAGACACATATTGTGCAAAAATCCAGCATAAGTTAAACATGAAGTTAAAAACATTGTGGAAGTTTAAGAACATCTTGTCTGATACTTCAAATGGAAATTAATAAATGCACTTATTTAATTACTGCAGTTTAGTGTACTTTAATTTCTTAAGCAATGCTTCCAAAAGTAAATTGCAAATACTCCAAAACTATTGTATGCGTTGCTCGTTTCGGATTAGTCGTAGTGAACATATAACTCCATTTTATAATGAACTAAAAAGTATTCAAGTTGGAGTACATATTTAGTTTTTTATATGCAAAGCTGTTGTGTAATATTACAAGTTGAAGAGAACCGTCATATCTATGACTTTTATTAATTGAATGTTGTGACATACATAACCTTTCTTTGAGAAACGCTGGCTTATTCCAATTTCCGCAACATAAAAATTTTCTGCTTTTAAATTATCTATGAAAACTATCTGACAGAACTCTAACAAGACAGTGTGTAATTTCACATCTTACTGTAAACCAATGTAAGACGAAATGTGAAAAACCGCTTTGCCAACCTTTTTCCCGTTGAATCCATTTATTTCATTTGTTTAGCTATTTCCAGTGTATTTTTATAACTGTTCATTTTTTTTTCTTTATACAGCATTCAATAAATATATTTATTATTAGTATTATTCTGTTAATGTTTTTAAGCTTATATCCACAAATGACTTTTAAGTTCACCTGATTAATGTTGGCACCTCTCCTTTAAATGACAAATTTGAAATGTACTTTAAGTTTGTTGAATAATTTTTTGATTAAGTTGGATAGGTTATGTTTAAACCCATCATTTAAAAGTTGAAACTCATCTGCCACATCAAAGTCGGTGTAAGAAAGATTAACTGTTTTCTTGTAAAAACTGAAGTCATAACTTGGATTGAAAGTATTTCATCAGTAATACTTAATAACTATAAAATCAATCACGTTTTAACCGATGAAATAAAGCTGAACACCTTATGCTATGTAGATGTAGTCAGACACTTCAATGTATCGTATAGTTCTGTGTACCGAGTGACCAACTAAGAACGGTAGTCGGCCATATCTCAGGAATGGATTATATCACAGGTTCGGGAAAAAAAATTTTATAACAAAAGTGGCCTCGAGGAACGCCAGGAAATTATTTTCAGAATTGTAGGTACACCGCTAGAGGGCGTATTTGACAGTTAAAATTTATCAAAATTTACTCAATTAAGGGGCATACTAAATATTATAATCAAATTCCTCGACAAATTCTGCATATTTTTTATTTGACAAGTTTTAAGTCTATCTCTTCAAATAATGGCTGGGGGAGAGTGGGAACCTTGTTACGAAAAAACGCCTTTAATTCAGGTTCTGCTTGACCGATTTTAATATACTTGATGTTGTTTGAAGGAGCTTTTGTTAAACAATAGAAAATTTATAAATTTGAAGCAATCTGATTAATAACATAAATGCTAGAGGGCGCTGTTCAATATTTTTTTAATATTGTGTTTTCTCTTTACAATTTTAAATGTACGCATAAAAATTTAAGTAGGTCTTTAAAAATTAGACTAAATTAGCAAAAAAACAGCGAAAACTGCAAGTCGATATCTTTTTCCTATCCTGAGAAATCGTAAGAAACAGGTAAATGGCGGGAATTGTTCTTCCAACGTCTAGTAGGCTAGTTCGCGTTAACGGAAATTATTAAATTTAGCCTGGATAAAAAGATCTTACATTGGTCTGCAGTAATTTAAACTGTTATCATACTAATGTTATGATTGCCGCTAGATTACCTAAGTGTAATGCTGTCGCTACTAACAATGAAAACAAATTATAAAATAATAATGTGATAAATCTAACAATTAAAACCTTAAATAAATAACTACATAATTAGTGTCGCCCTAGATGTTCGAAATGTCGTCCATCATTTTCAATGCATGAAATCAATCGCTGGCGGGTGGAGAGAACAGCAGTTTCAATTTCTCCCTTGAAATACTTCGTACTGTCTGTCGTATTCTTTCAATCACGTCAGCTCTTATTGTGGGTCTATCGGCATAAACGAGATCTTTTATTCGCCCCCACAAATAAAAATCTAAACAAGTTAGGTTTGGAGACCTTGGTGGCCAAATGAATAAACTTTCTCGAGGCCACTTTCGTTATAAAATTTTTTTTCCCGAACCTGTGCTATAATCCATGTCTGAGATATGGCCGACGGCCGTTCTTAGTTGGCCACCCGGTACAAGACTCTAAAAGAGATTTTCAACTCACAAAGAGCTTTTTGAAGAAGATAAAGAAAGAAGGACGGATTTTTGTGAAACTGTTTAATTTGTTAAATGCAAATGAAGAAATTCTAAATAAAATCGTATTCACAAATGAAGCTTCTTTTACACTGGTGGGATTAACCCTAAAAACTTTAGATATTGGGTGTATACAAATCCACACGTTCAATATCTAGCCAGAACACAGTATGCGCAAAGGTTCAATGTTTGGATTGGAATAATCTATGATAGACTTATTGGTCCATATTTATTGAGGGAAACTTTAATTCAGCAAAATTTCTAGATCTCTTTCGAGACCATATCGTACCAGTAACTGAGACTCTGAACGTTATTGAACCTTATTTCAAAATGGATGGGGCTACAACGCATTCAACTAAGGCCGTTACAAACTTTTTGAGTAATACGTTTCAAGAACGCTGGATTGATAGATTTGGCCTTATAGGTGGCCTCCAAAATCACGTGATTTATCTCCCAATGATATTTTTTGTGGGGTTAATTGCAAAATAAACTTTACAGTAATTTGCGAATTCAGAGTTTAGACAAACTAAAAAATAGAATTCGTACTGCATGTAGTGAAATAAATCCGCAGTTTATAAGAAATACTCTGCGATGCTTTCACGATCGGCTAGCTTATTGCCTAGGAAAAAAAGGAGGGCACTTGTTAAGACATTAAGTTATACGGCTGCTATGTTTATTCTTCTACTAATTAATTGTCGAAATAAAATTTACTTTGTTACAAACAATACTTAATAATTAATAGTTGAAATAACATTCACTTTGCAAACAATACTTAATAATTAATTGTTGAAATAAAATTTATTTCATTACAAACAATAAATGAAACGCTGAAAATTTGAGGTTGACGTTTTCCAGAATGAATTATTTGAAATTACACTTGTTTGTTTTTGTTTTGATCAAGGCATTGACTTTTTCCAATGAATTACACATAGGGAATGTAATGTAACAATAAAAGATACCGGTATATATATATATATATATATATATATATATATATATATATATATATATATATATATATATTGTATATGTGTGTGTGTGTGTGTGTTTGTGTAACCTGTCAATGGGCAAGTGCACTTACGTAATTCAAAGGGTATAAAAAAAACTACAAACAATAGAAAATTAGGCTAAATAAAAAAATATAATTATTACTTGAGCTTCAGTATAATTTAGTTTTTATTCAATAAAAGTAGAGGTGGCGCGGGCTACTTCATTTTCAGGATTTCTCGCTAGAAAGATTCAATTATGGCAACTGGATCACGGCCCAAACGGACAGTAACAGCACATTAGCCCGTGCATATAAAGTGAATCCTTACCAATTAGCTCTGTATGGGCTGTATAGTTCCTACTTATCAAGCCTTTTTATTAGGCCAGTCGTTCACCAGAACGTCAAAGTAAGGAGGAATGTAACCTTTTTACTAGAAATTTGTTTCAAAATATCCGACTATTAATTCATTTAATTGTCAAGCATAATTAACTACACCCTCCCTCCATTTAAATTCGTTAACTACACACTAAACCACTTCATTTTATTTCGCTTAATGCGAAAGTGTAATGCGATTATACGATTTTAATTTCCATGCACTTTCAATTATGTGTACTATATTTTATATGACAAATTCTTTATAGTCCATACTCGGTCACACCGTCCCGCCTATTTCAATAGAAATTCATTAATATTGTATAAAAAATTTTTAAAATAACGAATAACTTCATAACCACAAATCATCTGTTTACATATAAACATTCTTGATGCTGTTATATAGGCCATGATCATAGTACCAACCTGCTTTTCTATGACATGTGTTTCACCTAACCCTGACCATTTATATTCAAAATCCCGATATCGATATGTTTCAACCACTTTGATTATAATAATTCCCCAAATCATAATTTCAGATACAACAATCCTCATTACCTGCTTTCAAATTGTGTCGATTTCTCCAAAAAAAGTGGTACAATGTCCCGATGTCCATTTATCTACACACGCACAATTAAAGCACAAAACACTAATCACCCTTTTAATTAAATCATTTAATTAAAACCGCGTAAATAACCCAGAACCACCACCTGTTACTTATAAAAGTCTCTTCTAGCACCCAAACCAGATCGACTCCGTTCTGAGCCTAACCAGGAGGGACCGTGGGGTTCAAATTGGAATTGGATACCGGAATTACTTTCATTTTATTAGAATACTGCTTTAATTTTTTTGTTCACGGAACTGTCTTAATCTTATTATTATTGCTTGTTACACAGTTATTTTTATTTCCATTTTCTCAATATATTTATTTACATTTACTCTTGTAAATTTTATACGCTTGCAGGTACCCAACCTACACCACTGTGATGATAATAGAACCCCCCCCCCCTGGAGATGAAAGAGTCAACAACTAACAGGAAAAAATTTTGAAATAATCTTACACTCCGTAAGAGTGTTACGAGGTCATCATTAATGAAACACAAATAGTCTTCAATATTATCACTGGGAAACAGGTTGACAATAGCACTAAACTTTTACTTTTGTGGTATATTGATATAGGCTAAGTGTTTGGTAGATAAATTATGTTTTAAACGATTGATTTTATGTGAATATAAGACTGAAAAGGGTTAGAACCGCAAAAAACGCAAGTAAGTGGGATTTGGAGAAATTGAAATCAATGGACAGCACAGAGTTGGAATGTATAATAGGGAAGGAAACAAAACATTTAAAAACAGTGAACACACGCACCAATGTAGATTACGAGTGTAATGTGGTCAAGGTAAGTGGAGAATGTGGAAAAAATCAAGGATGAGCATGGAACGGTGCTAAAGGACGAGAGAAAGGTGTTAGGCAGGTGGAAGGAGTACATGCAGGAATTGTAGACAGCCAACGAAAATCCCATAGATATGCAAGTAGAATTGGAAATACGGTGGACATAGATAGCATCGGGGCTACAATATCAGAATAGGAAGTGGCAGCAGCCATGAGGGGACTGAAGGGCTGTAAGGCTGCGGGAGTAGACGGTATTCCTGTGGACTTGTTCAAGGGTACGCAAGAAGGCGGTGTGAAAGAATTGACGTCTTTACGCAACACATCCATAAAACAGGAGAATGGGAAAAAGAATTCTTAAAAACAGTTATGATTCTTCTATCAAAAAAGTATGGTATCAAAAAGTGTGAGGAGCACAGAACTATAAGTCTAATAGTTCATGCGGCTGAGGGTACTAAATAGACAGACACAAAATGGAAGAATGTGTAGGTGAAGAACAATTTGGTTTTAGAAATAGGATGGGTACGAGTGACGCAACTGCTATTGTTAGAACGACTGGAGAAACATATTTGGAAAAAGATAAAAGCTTAAGTATTTGTTTTGTTGATCTAGAGGTGTTTCATGGTGTGTTATGGGAAAAGTTTATGGAGATTCTAAATACAAGAGGATTTAATTGGAAAGATAGACGGTTTATTCACAGTGTGTACATGGAGCAGGAAGGGAATTGGGGAAAGCATGACGGATTGGTTTGAGATTGGTAGAGGGACAAGGCAAGGGTGTAGAATTTCACCAACCTTATTTATTATGTATGCAGGGGAAATGATAGCAGAATGATGGGACAAGGATACAGCAGTGAGTGTGGGTGGCCAAAAAGTTGCTTGTATCCGATTTGTGGATGACAAAATTTTATCTTCCCAAATTGTATGTTGAAAAAGGTCGAGAGAATGGAAGAATTGGAGAAATATCGGGGATAAAATGAGATCAGGGATGGCCAAGTAAACTTATAGGAAGATGTAAAGGATTTTAAGTTGCAAGCTAGATATACAACTTAGAAAGGGACTAGCAGAGTGTTTTGTATGGAATGTGATGTTGTATGCGTGTGAAACGTGAACAATAATTAAGAATGATAGGAAAAGAATAAAGGCATTAGAAATGTGGGTTTGGAGAAGATTGATAAAAATAAAGTGGTACAGTAAGAAATGGGGAAGTGTTGGAGAAGATAGGGAAATGTTCGAAACGATAAGTAAAAGAAAGAGGAACTGGCTAGGGCATGGATTGAGTAGGAACTGTTTGTTGGTTGATTCATTGGAAGGAAAATAGGAGGGAAAGCGACAGAGGGGAAGAAGAAGTGTAAAGATGGTTCATGATGTCATGGATATGCTGGTATGAATAGGAAGGCTCAGAAGCGAGACGAGTGGAGAGGAGGCACACAGGCCAGCGGAAGCAATATTCCCCATGATGATTATTCTCAATGTGATCTTCTGATGCAGGTACAGTGGGAATTTGTTTTTAAGTATCTTATAGAATAGACGAAGTAGCGTACGTTTTAAGAACTGGAAACCGTTATTGTTATGAACAGTAAAAAATTAAAAAAAAGTCCTTGTCCCAAATGAAAGGAAAGCTAATATAATTATTCACTAAACTATGTGTGATTATAAACACCAGCACGATTGAAAATAGCACTTCAATTGTTCTGCACCCAATTAAAGATAGGCACAGAAAAGATTTTCTCTCGTGAACAAGATGGTTAGATTTTAAACATTAACAACACAATTAAAACGTAAAACAGTAAAGGAAGGAAAGCTGATAAACATATCACTTATTAGGATTGATGTATATATGTTATATAGAAGCTGTCAAACATTCTTTTCGTAAGCGTCATAAATAAAAGTTAAAGAATCGTTATTTTTAAGAAATTGATTTTTTTGTTAAAGTTCCACAAGTTTATACATTTTTTCAAAACCAGCATTTTATTTCCTTATTCATTATAAAACATCAACATTCCTAGTGTAATAAGTGAAGCATTTTATACTTGTTGAAACCCTTGACCCGATTTAAAATGTACATCTTTGTTGTACAATTTCATACAAGCAATTCAACACGTATACAATTCCTGTAAAACTGCGTAAATTGAGCAGCAATTTTTTAAATTGTGCGTTATAAATTTGGAAAAGGAGCATATTATGTTCCGTTTTATGATTTTGTACAATCTGACTACACGCTTTACTGGGGCTACAAATTTTGAAACATAATTAGGGAATGTTGCGAGATCAGTCGATGTTAATCTACCTGAAAGGAATACATGTTGATTATCTTTTATAAAATTACGCAATTCATAATCAACTGAGCTTTTATACGATATAATTGGATGTGTACCCAAAAATAAAATTAAACGATTTTTATATTTCTGTACAAATATCCTTCTGGCTAAATATTACCAAAAACTACTTTTAGTTTTTATGATTTGAATACGAGGTTTTTCACCGAAAAACTTTTAAATAAAATGTATTCAGAAATACATAAAACAAAATGGATTCTAAACATGTGTTGTTACTTATAACAAATAATTAATTATTGCTATGTCCCTATTTTAAATTACATTCACTTTTAAGGGCAAACTATTTTGAGAGAGGTACTTTTGTAAAAAATTAATGTAACTAACGAGTACACAGCTTTCAAAAACGGTCTTTTTGTCAGAAATAGTTGGTTTCAACTCTACAAGACGTTTACATATTTTGAGCTTAGTTTTATTAATCGTAACTTATTTACCGTCACTTCAGTATGGTAGTTTTAAAAATTACACTTACAGTGTTTATTGTATTATTATATATACAGGTCGCATTACATTATTAAAACTGACAGAAGGAAATACAAGAGATTATGTATCGTTCCATAACGGTTTTTAAGTGAATTTTTAAATACAGAATTAGAATTTCAAACTAAATTTTATTGCTTTTTTATTTGAAATTTTCTAAATGAGATAATAAAGTGAAAATAACATCAGTTTCACTGTTTTCTAAATGCCAATCGACAAATGTGAACCGTTCAAGATAATTAGCGAGTTTAGGGGTTTCATAATTGAACCTTATAACTAACTACATGAATGCAAATCTTTAACCCAAATTTACTTTAACGAGCTTTTCAAAGCATTTAATTTAACATGCAAAATGCTATCAGTGCTTATTTGGACAAAATAAACCCTTTTCATTCTCTGTTCTTTTCGAAATTTAAGCCTTGAAGCTTTTAATGAAACAAAAAAATAAAATGAATGCTTCTATTATTTAGAAACAAAATTATATGACGTGCTATACGATATTTGCTGTACGCGCTATTTTCAATAAAATTTGATTATTCCACTACGGTAGAGAGAATCACAGACCACAATTTCAAGCCGTTATAAACTCCATTTCAGATGTGCGGGAAAAAATAAATATGTTCACAGGAAAATTTCAGTGGCATAGAGGTTTAAGTTTCTTGGACAGAATCGCTTGCTTTTGTCCAGAGCTCCGGACTAAACCTACTGCAAATGACATTCCGAAGAATGCACATGGGGTAAATAACTTGTAGGTCGTAATATTTCGTCCCGATTTCTCATATTTCGCACCCAGTACTACTACTACTGGTTCTGGTGTTAATGGGCTACTATTCCATGCAAAATATGTACTTCAATCACAACAAAACCAAATTTTGGACATATTTCCTTTGCTCTTTTTTAATAAATTGCTTAAATAAATGTATCTTCTAAATAAATATAAAAAGTCAGAAAACGTGATTGACAAAGATGCCGTTCCACAATCGTCAGCTTTGCAGCCTCTCCTCTCCCTGATTTGCATAAATGATTAAGTGTATCGGTGAATTTTCAGCATTCAGATGGTTTAATTTTAGTGCCTTCAGATTACTTATTATGGGATCACTTAAACAAAACAATCGATAGGGACAGAATTGATACCTAAAAGCAAATTATTTAACCGTGTATCGTTTAATTACCTTAACCAATGACAAGTGCCAAACAACTCTCACACGAATAGAAGTGCATATGTACAACTTCTACTTACATTATGATTGGGAATATCAATTCTGTTGTCTACCGCCACCTTTTTGTGGGAATGTTACGTTGCTCGCGAAATATTGTTAGTTAACTTATATGAAATTTCACACGTCGTTTGTAAAACATTTCTACCAGAGTGGTTCAAATTTGGTTTATGTTCTTCATATGCCTTAGCACCGTCAATCGGAGCGTAAATTGCTCTATTACCACACATGTCATTATCGTTTTCTATCAATTCAAGAAGTTAGTGCAAGCACATCAATTTGCAACGAAGGATACTTCCTAAATGTATCGTATTGCATACCTCTTTTAATGGATTTTGTCATATTTGAAAAGGTATAAGTGACGGGGGCCAACTAGGGACCAAATGGAGTGGGGAAGCCACGCTCACGTGACCGTGTCTTTTTCCCATTCCTATTTTGAGGGATTCTTTTCTGGGGCCTTTTCAACCCCTAGACGGAATTTTCAACCCCTTGATGGTATTTTTACCCCTAAGTAGTGACCTTTTGGCTGCATTAACAGTCTTTGAGGGTGGAGTCGGCTTCTTTTCGTGGGCGATTTTCAACCTCCTGATGAAATTTTCAGCCTCTTGACGGTATTTTCACCCTTAATTAAGGCCTTTTTGGCAGTATTAAGAGCCTTTTTACCAGTTCACCCCCATTGTTTAAGGTGAGGGAAGGTCACGTGACTGATGTGGGGATCACATAACATGTTCACCCCTAATTAAGGTCCTTTAGGTCTTTTTTCCATTTCAACCCCTGTAGGATATACAACCGCAGTCACCCTGAGGGCGGACCACGCCCCCTACCTTCTGATTAGTTCAGGGACCCCGCCCCCTGGTTTCTGATTGGTTGCGACCATTTTGTGGGCATGGTTTGTCTGCCGTTTTGTTAGCCCTGGGGGGAAATTTAAAATAGTACTATAATAAGAGTCTCATAAAACAGGTATAGGATCCCGTAGGCATCCTGGTTTTTGATTGTTGGCGGTCCTTTTCTTTTTAATTATGAGATATAATCACAAAGCACCTTGGTTATTACCGGTAACAAAAAGATGAGAGGTTTTCTAGTAATTTATTGTAATACTGTTTTCTTTAAATCAAAGCCCTCGGACATTTTGTTTTTGCAGGAAATTTGAAATGTATTCTATTAAGGGGTGCTAACAATAACTTGCAAGACATTTATAGGACACAGAAACTTAGTTACGGGTCTTCGCCCCCTGTCACGGATCACATATTAGTTATAATCAAATTCCTATCAGAGTCCTCTTGTTTTAATTATGGGTCATAATCAACACCCTCCGCCATTTTGTTTTTAATTAAGAGGGTAATTCATAGTAGTATCCCTAATCAATTAATCAATCAATCAAATACATAAACAAGTTTTTAATTTAGCTCAATTAACAGTAATAACAAGCTTTCACTATTCAATTAGCTCTATCTCGGTTGGCAAAACCCACTAATTACGTAAAGGTATGTAAGTCAAATTTCATTTCCAATTTTGATGTTCTAGAAGATAAAAGCACAGTTTTGATATTGATCGATAAGAACGATAATAATAAAATATACCTTTGAGCACAGATTTTTCACCTGGTACTTAATCGGGGATAATGACAGGGTACCCTTTAGTATCGTTTTGAGATTCAAGATGGAAGGTCAGTTTAAGTACCCTTTTCAGCAATAGTTGCGGTACCATCGGATTGCGGGAAATCGTATTTTCTCCTTGAATTTCTAAAAAACGTCGAAAATGTCTGCGATACAACTTTTGAAATAATTATCACGTTCTGCAACGAGTGGCAGCCGTTATTCAAAGACCTCTCGGTGGAGTTTCAGACGGAGGTACCGGACATGAAACAGTTTTACGGCAAAAAACCGGTCTTAATAGTTACTGACGACCTAAAGCACGAAACTAACGACGAAGTGGATATTTTTACGAGGGGTTGTCACCTTAGAAACCTAAGTGTGTTTTTCGTAACACAAAACATATTCCATCAAGAACGTGGACAGAGAGATATTTCGCTCAACACTCATTTTGGCAAGGCATATTTCGCCTGGAAACCCGAAAGTTTGGGAGGTTGTGTACCAGGATGCCACTTCAAATCCACACGGATATTTATTGTTCTATATATATATATATATATATATATATATATATATATATAGAACAAAGAATTTAAACGTTACAGCCATGAACATTACATCATGTACGGTGGTTGGCGTTTTAATAAAAAACCTCGATATCCTCCACGCCTTAGTCAGATTAAGTAAAAGTCAACGTGACGCTTTATACAAATGTCTGGATAGTAAGCAGGTCAAATGCATCTGCGAGTGTGCACACATTTTAAAACGTCGTGTACCTCCGTCAAGTGGTCAGAAGCATCGACTCTCAGCATAAGCACACTTTAAGACGATTGGCACAGAGAGAAAAAGAGGAGAATCTATAAAAAGGAAGAAACAGTGTCTGGTACAGATGGGCGGTGCATTTCTACCTCTCATGTTAGGACCATTACTTGGCGGTATTCTGGGTAATCTGTTACAATGGCAACTATGGACCACAATCTGAAGAAGATAATTATTCTACCATTACAACGCTTGCAGGCTCCAGACGTCACACAAAACTACATTTTAACGCAGGTGGGTAACGACAAGGATAAAGTTTTAAAAACCAAAATACTGACCATGACGAATGACAGCGGTACAATCAAGTTCTTCAAGGATATCTACACTTGATACACATTGATGATGATATTAGTGATTTGCCAAAAACGCAAAGACCTGCCAGACGACGAAATAGTATCAACGCTTCCGGTTTTATATAGGAAGAAAGGTGAGGCTCTCTTGCGTGTAGCGAATACGGTCGGTGATGTACTTTGGGGTCATCATTATCATCATCCCACATTACATTATCGATTTGGTTCACGAAGCGTTAAGACAGCGAAAAGTTACAAACCCGCACGACTGGCGACAGTATGCGACGTACATTAAAGAAATAAATATATCACGAGAGTTTATCGGAAATACGCAAAGACATGATGCTGCTGTATCACTTGACCTTGAAGGGACCCTTACGACTATAGGCGATAATTACGATGCTGATAGTGAATCGCGGGAAACACCGAGAAGGTCCTCTCGAAGAAGAAGACTTTCAGTAGATTGGGATACGTGGCAAACATAACAGGTGTGCTGTATGCTATGATCACTCGCATCCGGGAGGGTTTTTGGATACAACACCTTTAGCTAACCGTGTAAAAGGTAAACTAGAATATTCCCACACCTAACATAAACTTCAAACCACTAAACGATTTCTTCGCGACGTGATGAGATAACCTACACTTGGAACAAATTATAACTTTATACATCTCCCCTATATTGAAGAATAACACTTATCTAGTTCGCTATATGGTACGTATTTCGATAACTATTTATTCTTATCTGCATAAAACTCCAAACTTAATGTATCCACATTAACTTTTTCCTGACAAAAAAGATTATTTATAATCTCACGCAACTAAATAATACAATTGCTTCACTTCAAATTACGCAATTTCCCGTAACAAATCAAAGACGAAATAAAATTATAATAACCCAATTTATGCTTAATAACAAAAAAAAAACTATAGTCTCCTCAATTCCTTTTAAAGACGACTTATAGACAAACAGGCGTAGCAAAACATTAACTGGCATACGCGGTATTCATAATCGCAGTGTTAAAATGCAATGTTAAAAGCAGATTTACTCCTTAAGATTAATCCAACAACCAAAAAAAAAAGTTTTCCCCTTACATAAAACAACAGAAGCGTTAAGACTAAGAATTTGCTGCAACTTTTAATTAATTTAGCATCAACTCAACCCTATTTTCGTAACTGTAAACCAATTCTTCCCAAACCCTAGGGATTGATATTTACATGCTTTCCAGAAAATTCTTACAGCTTAAAAAATACCTAATTTTTTACCCTAAATCATATATCATAACACGGTGACAAAGTATTGTAACCTACAACGCCATGTTGTGGTATAACCGAAAACTTAACCTAAACACCCTACAAAACAAAGAAACTAGCAATCAAGTAAACACGTAAACAATTAAAACTAGCCATCATACATCCGAATTAGCAAATTAGCTACCTCAAACACGAAAATAAGTAAACAACCAAATACTTAAACAAACAAGTCAAAAAACTTAGTTAAAGCAAGTTAGAATTAAATAAATGAAAAAGGTTAGCCAACATCACAGAAAACAATGAAACTATGAAAACGATCTAAATCACTAAATCATTCAACAAACGCAACGGTCACTCACAAGTATATGACACAAGTACACAAGCATTTAACCATGCATTAACCATAAACGAAACAATCAAATACGTACTCATCAATCCATAAAATAAATTAGACCTGCAAAAGCTAGTCGTCAATCAACACAAAGAAGCTATCAAACAAAAACGCGTTCTTCCTGTAATTTCACTGTGGGTATGTTATTAGCATGAGCCGTTTTAATAGTATTTCCCAATGCAATATAAGTTATTAACGTGTTTCCAAATACCGTTCACCTGCTTTACAGTATTTACATATTTTCATATACGTCTTACAGGAATTTTTAAAAATCCAATTAGTGGGCGTGTTCAAAATCAGAATTTGATATGATAAATATTTACATCTTTCATCTTGCCGGCAAGAAGTCCTGGCGCTGAAATATCCTCTCGCCAAAACGTCGATAGTTCGGCGGCGCCCAAACGTCGAAACATCCCATACTGGAAACTGTGAGCTGCAGAAAACCCAAAGAAAATACTGTAATAAATTAAGATTCACATCAAATCGACCCTACTTTTGCAACATGTACTTCCTATACAATGCTCTTTCCACGCAGTATATATATAAACAAAGGTTTTAGTGTTACATGGTCACAGAAAGATATTATATACAAGAACTTGAAACCTATTCAGCTATACTTTATATGTGTATAATTTATTAAAATGCATTAGAAGATACCAGCATTTTATTTGAAAAATAGAAGTACAGTCAAACAATAGCATTGATCTACAAAACTTCTTACATATCTTTATTGGGTTTAAATAGTACATGAGCATATTTACAGTTCCTAGTTCCTAGTGAAGCACTAAGCAGCTTGTTAATTAATAGAATATGTACAGTAACGGAATATTTATTATAAAAATATGTAAATTTATTGTGAAGAAAACAAAGCTATAACAAAGGTAATATTAATACTTAGTCGAAGCCTGTGTAAATTGAAAGAAAGTTCAGTGTTGTAAGACTATATTGGGATTTTAACATTTTTTTGCAGATAAGTTCTAAATTTAAAATATAGCAATAGTAATGTGAGATTAAACAACCCTCTTGTCTGCCACTTACGTTAAATATCTGTCAATTGGAACTAAAGTAATCGTATCACGATTACTGTAATTCAAAACGTAATGGATTAATCGATAGCTAATGATCTGAATTGTTAATAAAATGACGATAATTTATGATCGAACGCTTGAGTGTAGTTGTAATTCAGTCCGGTATAGGCAATTGATTCGATTGCGTAATTCCATATGTATTCAAATTAGATACGACATCGAAAGTCAAGTAAATTATGAAAGTTGAATGAAAAATTATACGTGGAAAGCTGGAAGTGTACAGATAAAAACTCTATTATTATATTAATATTTCAAAATGTATTTATCGTAAGGATCTAATACAAGTTTTTCTTTACAGCGTCAATGAAATATCAAATTAAGCTTACATATAGTATCTCTAGCAAATGGTTATGCTCGTACCTAACCGCGTGAGAACATATGTGCGTTGATTTCATTATAGTTTTGTCGAACAAAGGACCAGTGATTTTAATTCGGACAGTTGCACCTCGTGGTAAACATTATTAGGGGCACCTACAATTGGTATGTATAATATGAATGATTTTAGGAATATTCATAATAAGTAGTCTTTATTGCACGTTAATGTACGATTTAATGGTACTGGGTGTGTAGCTTCTGTTTAAGTGCAAGCACTATATAAATCAGAATAGTGGCTAGTAAATAACAATAAATAAATGTATCCAGGGGTGCTGAATTAATTACGCCATGGTACACAATGCATAACGAGCTAGTAGAGTTGTGGTAACATGATCTGCTTAGCATTCGGGAGGTAATGGGTTTAATTCACATTACCGTGTACTCTGAATGGCGTTTTTCCATGGTGTGTTCCTCATATACATATAGCGACATGCTCACTGCGTATACACACACCATGTGTGGCTTTTTAGGTTAATGCTGGGGTAGTATCTTCCTCCTCAGGACCCTAACTCGATTCCTTCCGATACTATCCTGACCGCACCTATCCATAATTGACCATGCATATATGCTCAATGTATGCATCTTGGGAATTCAAATGAATGATTACGAAGGATACTATATAAACGAGAATATTGTCTTATGATAACTTCATACTTGGTCAGCACGAAAAATGGGAAGGACCTTCATTGCAAGCAACTCGACCAGTAGCAGATTAAATTAGTCTGCTGTACTACCTAACAGAAGACCGCTGTTAGTGAACATGAACTTTTAATTTTCCAGTTAAACAAGTATATTTGTGTGACAAAGGGTTAACTGTAATAGGGCTTTACTTAGAATTAGATTATTGGACTGAAAGAAATGCGAGTTTATTACTTGCTATACGCGGTAGAATGTTTTAAAAAGATAAGTCAAATTACTTATATTAATGGAATGTGAGCCTGCAATATCGCAAGGATTCACACACACCAAAGCAACTTGACTAATATTAAATTATTATAAGTTTCTGTTATGAACGAATAAGTTTCAATCCTACTCTAGATAAACTTTTTATTTATGTATGTAATAAAATTATTAATAATTTTTCAATACATAATTACTTTTGAACACATTCGTTCATAACGAAAACTTATAATAATTTAATATTAGTCAAGTTGCTGTGGTATGTGTGAATCCTTGCGATATTGGAGGCTCACATTCCATTAATATAAATAATTTGATTGTAATCTCATTATATTTAGAATTTACATCAGTTCTACATACACAAAGACAAAATTTATATCGATTGAGGCTTGAATCTCGATAGGGCAGTTGGTTAGCGCGATACTCTAGCAAAGTACAAGTCGTAGGTTCAAATCCTACTCGAGGTAAACTTATTATTTATGTATTTAATAAAATTGGTAATAATTTTTAATTACATATTTCCTTTTGAACTTATGCATTCATAACAAAAACTTATAATAATTAAATGTAGTTAGTTTGAAATCGGGGAAAAAGTAGTTAGGGGTAGTGTCAACGGAGTTAGATCGGGTTGGTTAATTAAATACCTTCATGGTAAACAGTTTGTCTATAAAATAATTCTTGCGTGTACACTTTCTTTTGAATTAGCCAACGCTAATTTGTCTTTTATTTCGGGTGTTAGTTTTAATGTGTTTTTCAAATATTAATCACCATTTTTGAAGTTAAACCGCGTATGTTAACGATTTGTGTCTGTGATCGCTTAAAGTGTAAGTAGCTACTTTTATATAAATTAAGGCCGGCAGCAAATAATTCTACAAGCCTATATAACGTATTAAAAATCGAGCATTGCCTTGCAAAGGTATCTCATTAGCACGCGGGCTCAATAAGCTGAAATCTGCTAAAATAAAAGACAGAACAGGCTCCCTCACCCTTGTATTTGTGTGAATTGGAATTGTTGTTTTTTGTTTACATTTATATTTGTGTAGAAGTGGGCCTGGAGAACGGATACAGGATACTGCTCGGTTACTAATTGCAATGTAAAATTGCTGAGTGTGTACATACTTCCGGGTCCAGATGACCATTAAACAGCTCGAACTTTATTTTTATTGTTTTTATTGTTGTATAGATGAATATGTAACCTGAGAAGGACGCGCTGTATTTTTCTAACGCACTCAACCTTGTATATCGATCACGAAGTTATGATCTGTTGACAACTTACCCTTGTAAGGTTTTGTTTTAATGACTTTTTTGTCAGTTTGTTAAGTAGAACTGTTTGCCTGCGAACTAATTTCTCTTTATATGTAATTTGTCGTAAGTTTACGTATGTATGTAGTAGTCACTAAACAATTGTGTACGTGTAAATTCCTTGTCTGTTTCCTTTTGTCCTTGCATTTACCTTATTATCACCGGTGCAATTTTACTGTTGTTTTTATTTTATTTGTACCGTAGTTTTCTTTATTGTTTTTTGTGCTTATTTACTTAAAGACCGGCATGATTGGTTTTAGAGGGCCACATGTTTGGTATTACGATTTTATTCTGATTATTTATGACACAATTGTATGTGACTACAGGGTTTTTTGTGTTTATGTGTAACTAAATGGCTTTTTATTTATGTTTCTCTCAATGTTATAATTTTGTATGCACTTTAACCTGATTTAATGGGGTTTTATTATATATTTAACCCTTTCATTGTTTTTTTTTGTGTTATTTGATTTATTAATGTACTTATAAAATTACTTATTTACGAATAAAGTGGGTTTTATTGGTTATTCTTTCCCACAATAGTACATTAACAGGTTGAAACATCATTGCGCAAAGCTCGTTAATTTTAATTTGAGTAGTTTCATTGTTTAACTGGCCCACATGACGCAACACTTACCTCATCCGGCCTATCTCAGTCAAATAGCACAACGTACCTACCACTGGACGGCCACTTGCTTTGGTTCGATTTGAGGTTTGCGAGTAATTGAATATCAGATTTGTAAATAAATCCTAATGTTTTAATTATTGCCAGGAAAGTCAAAGTAAGGCAAGCAATTAATTTGAGTAATAGTAACAGTATTGTCAGTAAAGTCAAGATAGATCACTTAGCGATTGTTTTGTTCTTGAATTTGCATTATTCCAAATAAGTTCAAATTTCACTTTTAAAGGTAGGGTACCTGGGGGACGTTACACGTAGTTGAGTATCCGTAGTATTTCATTAATAACAGCCCCACATAGGAAATTAAAAAGATCCTGAATTCATACCCAAAAAAATAATCATATGTGTGCGTGCATAAAATGGGATCATTAAAAATTTTTAATTGATTAGGACCCAAAATTTTCATGTTTCAACGCAACATAAAAATTATACACGTATACTTTTAAATAAAACTGCAACGATAATGCAAGTATCTAAAAAACGATTATGTGCACGCCAGCAATCTAATTATAACGTCTATTAAAATTGCGATTGTTTTTCAATCGTATAATAATATACTAAATTATAATTTTTACAGGGTTTGATCTCTTTGGTACTAAATCATTTATCATATTTCTTATAATTTGACAAACCCACTGATTAGCATAACAGCGTTGATTCATTATTTGAAAATGAAACTTTACTTCACTAAGCTAATTTTGCCAGCTTATTCAAAATGTACATAAAACACTAAATGAAAGCGTTCTTACTTAATTTAAAGTTTCTATCTACATAGTACTACTGCAAAACAATTAACACTTAGTACCTTAGTCTAATTTAGTGTTTTTATTTTTTACCATCTATTGCAATTAGTATAATTCCAACTTTCGTTTATTCCACTTAAGATCTGAAAGTTACGCCATCTTCTTTTAGGTACTTAAATGAGTCAATATAATTTGTGTTTTTGGAGCGTATTCATAAGTATTTAAAAGATAATATTGTGGAAAGTATGCATTGAATTAATTCGTAATTGTATCTTTTATTTCTAGCGCACACTAATATCCACGAAGTATTACTCATTTTTCTTCTAAAGATGAACATAATTCCGTTCCGTTTCATTATTTGAAAAATTAAATTATACATCATTTCTTCAGTAGAGTCAATAAACATCTATAAAATTTGATTATTAACAAACTTGTTAGCACAAGGCCACCAGTATTACTTAGCTTTCTTTGTGTTCAAAGGCGAGAACGCCATGAGAAGCGGGTAGATCTGTCATAGAACATCTCGACTCTGAACGTATATTAGATGACCACAAAAGATGTCGATATGTGAGAGTTAACATCTATAATTCAGTAAAGCATTTTTATTTAATTTTCATTTTTCCAGACTACATGCACATATGTAACATAAATAAATAATAACAAGTCTTTAGCATATTCGTGCGTTCTTCTACATTCATTGCACTTCATATAAGTCCACTACAAGTTACATTTTAACCTTTTATTTTGCGTGTTAGGTCTTCTGCTCCTGATAAACACGTTTATATTAAGTGTTTCATTATAGTAATGTTTTCGGCAGACTTCTTGGCTTCAATGAGACTTCCATCTGTCTAAAGACCTGTTTTATATACCCATTTGTATTAAACCTCACATATTGTTATTTTTCTAGTTACGTCTAGCGCAGGTAGGAACCATACATATCTGGTTATTTCTGTTATGGCATACTTGCATAGCAGAGATTCAAACGACACATGTATGATTACCTGCTATTCTTTAATGATAACACATATCAGCTATTTTAAGCGAAAATGCTGTTACCACCATTTTTAGTTAAGATGCGAACCGGCTATTTTCAGATATGACGCGACCACATTTTAGCGAGGACGCGAACTGGCTATTTTTAGCTATGATGCAACAACCTTTAGACGAGGACGCGAACCAGCTATTTTTAACAATCTTAATTATTTTTTAGTGACTTTTTAGGTTCGTATTGCCACAAGGTGACCTTGGAATCTAGTGACTTTTATAGTGACTTTTTGGGTTAAGATCGGCCTTATATTACCACTGGGGTAGTGACCATCCTAGGGCCCATAATTTTGACTAATTAATCTTAATGTAACCTACTGACCGGCGTAAAAAGGGATTTATGTATTTGTCGTACTAATATTTTAGTTACGTGATACACGCATACCTGATTGGTTTTAATTAAATACTTGTCTTAAGAAAGTTGTGTAATGCTTGATATTTCATTATTTCCGTTTCTGCATCGTTGAGTTCACGGGCAGGTGTATTATTCTTTTTGAACAGAGTGAAATTATATACGAATCATAAGTAGTATGCTGTTACGCGTTGTAATATTATAAATTTAGAGTGTTTAGTAAAAATAGGTAATTCTGGGACGATTGTATCTAAAGACACCACGCGCCTGTAAATCAGGTCATATTGTGTTTTTATTGTATTAAGACGGTGAATAGGTGTGTAGAATTTGGAGACCATGCCACCACATATCCACACATAATGTCCACCGGGTTATCTTTACTATTTATTTGATGCCAGTATATGATTTCAATGGAAATTTGTATTTCAAGTACCCGGTTTGCAATTAAAACTTTCAAATTACTGGGTTCAACCAGGAAGAAACTATCCTTGAATCAGTCCATTAGTGCCAACTTTTATAATGACGCTTTGATTTTAACAGTTACACACGCTCCGTATGCGACTTGAGACGCGTCACAGACACCATGTAATTCGTAAGTGTACTAACAGTTGTAGTCGTTTCTGTTGATATGTATTTCCTTTAACCCTGCTGTTACCTTCGGGTCTATATGACCCGAAATCAAATTGTTGTTTAGATAACTTTTTTGTTTATTAATATCTAAACTTCGTAATTAGTGACTTTGTTTCTAATCCATTGAAGAATGAGGTAGCTTGTTTGTTTAAAAAATTTTTTTTTCCTTATTTTTTTAAACATGATTGTTACATTGATGTTCCTCGCGTCATTATAACCCGAGGCTGTAATACATTTGTAGGACGTATAAATTTGTATTGCCAATTATATTATGTTGAAATTTGAGGATAGATAACATGCATAACATCACATGCTTGTTCAAATGTACCTACCTATGCGAGTTACTACAGAATTTTCGGCAGGTCTATAGCTGCGTGTGCAAGTCGAAACAGGAACAGACTTGCAACTTGCAGCAGGTATAAATATCATATCGCATTATGCAACCGACAGTTTTGTTTGTTACGTTGCAGAGTAAAGTGCCGTTTGTTGTACGTACTACTAGTTCTTGTAAAGTGTTGAAATAACAATAATGGCAAAAAAATATCTTAGTGGTGAAGACTTAGAAAAACTTATTGATAATTTGAGTGACATTAGTGATGATAAAGCTTCTGAAGAGGAAGATCATATCAGTGAAGATAGTGATTATGAACAGTCAGACGATGATTTTTTTGACGATGCTGGACGGACAAATCCTACGCAGTTGACGCCACCTGCTCAATTGGTTCAATCTAAGGATAATGCCATAACTTGGATGTTAGATTTATTTCCTCAATCAGGGCGTGCAACTAGTGCAAATATCATAAAAGTCGCTCCAGGTCCAACTAGATATAGCAATGCACATGGTTTGTTACTGTTAGGAGGAGTTTACAGATCGCATGATGAATTTACCATTTATTATATATCACGCGTGTTACGGTTTGATAATAAAGAAGATCGTCAAGAATGAATACTACGGGATAAGTTGGCTCCTATCAGAGAATTTTGGGACAAATGGGCTGAAATACTACCAAAGTTGTACAATCCTGGGCAAAACGTAACTGTGGACGAGCAGCTGGTTGCATTTAGAGGTCGTTGTCCATTCAAGCAGTATATACCAAGCAAACCAGCAAAATATGGACGCTTTGTGATAGTGCAAGTTCTTATGCTTTAGAAGTTCAAGTATATACGGGAAAACCACCTGGGGGAAAACCTGAGAAGGATCAGGGGCTGAGAGTAGCTTTAGACCTTACTTGTGGACTAAGAGGTCAGAATGTAACTTGTGACAATTTCTTTACATCGTATAAATTGGGTGCAATCTTCTCAAAAGAAGTCTTACTAGGTTAGGGACTGTCAGGAAAAGCAAGCCGGAGCTACCTATCATGGAAGTAAATAACGTTGTGCATAGTTCCAAATTTTATTTTACTAAAGATACCGCAGTTGTGTCTTATATTCCAAAAAAATACAAGCAGTTCATTCTAGTGAGTACGTTTCATAACCAGAAACAAATAAGCGACAGAGAAGACAAGAAATAACAAATTATACGTGATTACAATTCTACCAAAGGAGCAGTTGATACATTAGATCAGCCAATAGGTGCATGCACATGCAAATGAAAAACAAATCGATAGCCCATAATCCTATTTTACAACATTTTAGATACCAGTGCCTATAATTCTTTCGTCTTATGGCGCGAAATAAATCCAGACTGGAACAAAAATTCAAAAGAAGACTGTTTTTGGAACAACTGGGCAAAAAATTGGTAAATCCTTACATTTTGTCCAGAAAACATCTTCCCCGTAATGAACAAGGAGCTGAAATTGTAACAGCTATTCAACAACCATTGGTGGAAAATTCTACCGCATCTCTTCCTGAAACTAGCAACAAAAACAAACGAGCACGCTGCAAATTTTGCCCTTCTAAATGTGATAGCAAGACTAATATGACCTGCATTAAGTGTAAAAAATACTTGTGTAAAGAACACGTGACCTTTTATTGTCCCGACTGTAAGAAGTAGTGGATCACATCAATTTAAAGTAAATCTTTCACGGATACATCCAAATTATTACGCCTGAGAATTCTCTAAAAATCGCGGTCTCGGGGCGCGACTAACACCATTCGATACATTTTCATCGGCGGAAAATGCATACTTAAAACTCGGAAACGAATTAAAACACGAAATACACCATCTTACATTTTTGGTTTCGTTCTGGTTTTTATTTATCCGCCTAATTCTGCACGAAACCGTATGCCAATACTTGATTACAGAATGGTGAGGCAAGTAGAAGCTTTTTTGTTGTTTAACCTGAAAGTTTTTGTCTTTAACTTCAGACATTTGACATATGTCAAATAATTTAATTTTTGTTTGTTTTCCGTCCTGAGGTTTTACTGTGAAATGATTTCTGAACCCACAGGAATCCCTGATAACTCTACCCATACTCCAACTCTTCTGGTTCCCTTTCTTACATACTGGTTTAGGAAACTGTTACCACGAGTTCTATCTGACCATAGTCTAGTAGAAGCAACTTCTACTGTCACTAATTCTTCTGCTGTTCGCAACACTTGTGGTGTTTTAAGTCAGCTAAATTGAGTTATTTACAGGATTTCTTCGCAACCTTTCCATGACGTCACTATTGCTTAAAGTCGTCCTCTTCGGACATTACTCTTTCTGTATCTGAAGTCACCCTCGCGGACATGGGGTTATACATTCCCAAAAAACAAAATCGTACAGGTTATTCCCATTCCAAACCATGGTACAATAAGACTTATGCTGATGCCATATATTTTTACACTAAATGGAAATCTGATAAAACGGTCGAGAGTCCTGCAAAATACGTCGGTGCTACAAATACGTGTAAAGTTCTATTCCCAAAGTTAAAAAATTGTTTAAGCAATAAAAATGCAATCAACTAGTTAGATGCCCCTGATCAGTCGGAAATTTTGGTCTTTAGCAAAAGTCATCAGTAAAAATTTTGGTTTATCTTCATTTCCCCCCCATAAACATCCTTTGTCGGAGCTGAAGTTGCTCAAACTCGTATCTTGATGATTCTGGATGACGTGGCCATAATCACCTCCTCGTCACATACTATGAAACCAATTCATTTTGAGTGCAAGCTCCTAGAATCGATCATCAGTAGGCTTGTTTCAATAAGGCGACTGGCCCTGACGGTATTCCAGCTAATGACTTAAATAAATCCTCCCCAGAACTAGCACTAGTCCCATCTAGGCTTTATCTTATCAAATGTTCAAACTATTCCCAAAACAATACGACACGATCGATCCCTCCAACTAGTAACCAATCGCCATCACTTCCATTTTCTCTAAATCATGAAAAAAGTCATAAATCAGTAACTGCTCTCGTTCCTTGAAGCTAACAAAGTTTTGAACAATACACTAGAAAAATCCGGTGAAACAGTTGTAGTCGCTTTAAATATATCAAAAGAATTTGACCAAGTTTGGCATAAGAGTTTACTTCTCAAACTCACCTCGTTTCGGTTAACGATACGCTCATCAAATGGGTTTCTAGTTTACTTGACAAAGGCGAAAATACGTGTTGTAGTTGATTGCTTCCGTTCAAAAGAAATTGGTATTAACGCGGAAATGTCACTGGGATCAGTTGTAGATCCTACACTTCTTCTGCTTTATATAACATCTTCTTTAATGACTAACCCGATCTATTGATTTGTTGATGACATCACTCTTCATTGCAGTTCATCACAGTCTAATCATAGTAGTAACCCACCTTCTATGCCAAATCAAAGCATTAAAGCATAAATGGCCATTTCAATCAACAAAGACGTTCAACGCTTTCTTGATTGGGAAGTAATAATCTAGTTAAATTTAATGCTAACAAAACTCAGTGTTGCCTTGTGTCGATTATTTCCTATTGTAAGTAGCAAGAGCTCAGATCTTAAGCTTTCAAGCGTCATTACTATGTTGGGAATGGTTGTATTTTTAAATCTATCATGGGTTGATCATCTTCTATCAACTACTGAAGCAGATGGTAGTATAATAGGCTTTTCATACAGATTTAAGCAGTACTTTAGCTACCGAGAACTCTTTGTACTATATAACACCTAACTCTTTCTTTGTACTACCGGTATTACAATGGCTAGTATGCTGCTGAATTACATTATTTGATACCATCTGGGACGACTTTTGGTAGGAATACTCGGTTTGCTCATTCACATCATCAAGGTTCAGTACAAATCTCCACTTGTACAAAACGGGCGCAATCCACATTATTTTACACGGCTTCTAAACTCTGGAATGACCTTCCTAGATTCTGTTTCCCTTACACTTATGCTATGAAAAAATTTGTTAGCTGTTCATGGGCATCTCTTAGCAATTCAATATCCCCCTGTCCATCCTCCTCAGTGTTCATGAGTGCTTTAGACTAAGGTTGTCTGTTCAGGATCACAACTATTTAAAAAAGTTAATGAAAAGCTGATTGTATAGATAAATGACAGACTGTACTTTTAGATTCATTTAACCTCACAATAGCACTCTATCGAGTTACCAGAGTTTAGTAAATTGCTTTTGTGTAATAATATTTACTGTGCATACTTACCGGGAATTAAGGGCTTATAAGATTGCGTTTGTTTATTTCATTTTTCGGGATGCTAACGATAATTTTATTAATCCTGGGCACTGATTTGAATAGTTCTCCTGTTTATAAAGATCTTGCGGTTAGACGTTGCTACGTACGCGATCGATAGTCCTCCCTTATACAACGGTTTGTGCTTATAGATTCGTTTATTGCAATAATTATTACTTGAATTTGACAATAAATTAAATTTGCCGCAATCTTAAGATTTTAGTAATTGACATTTTTTAATTAACAAATCGGTAACTCTTTGAATGTGGCAGCATCGTCCACCACTCCAATCAGAATAGTGGCATAATCTACTTTACTGGTTACGTTGTCAATTAATGATAGATCCGAGTAATTATTTAGCTTATTCAAATTTTTGAGTGATTTTGAATTTAAGTTCCACACAATTAATAAATTTATCAACGATTTAACGGAATTTTTTACGACCGTCGATAGGTTGCATAGAAATGGCACGTGATTTTTGATGACTAAACGTTTATTCTCATAGCATTCTAATTCAAGAACTATGAAATAATAATAATTTGACATGCCCTGGTCTTGTAGCAACATGGCTACTTCACTTCTTAAACTGGATTTAGGATGGTACAATTTTTTTATATTGCTTAATCTGTTATTATTAATGATTTGAAAGCTCCTATGGATGGCATCCACTAGCCCTTTCGTTGTTAATGAAATTTTTATTCTAAGAATGGTATCCCCTTAGATGAAATTTTTCATTTCCTTTAAGATGAGTTTCTTGTAAACACAAGCAGAAGGGTTGATATTCCCATATAATCATTTTTAATTGACAGTAATCATGTTTTAACCCATTGCAATTTTATTGCAGAATATTTTCTTTGTGATCGAATGATTTGATTTAGAGTATTTTAATACGTCGAACATCAATATTTGAAATTAATAACTATAAAATAAACTAATAAATAGATAAAATGTAATTAGAATCTTATAGGTAAATAAATAATATAAAAATATCACAGCTAATAGAAGTACTAATAAATAAATAAGATGTAAATAGAATATTAAGTAAAATAAATAATATAAAAATATCACAGATAATAAAAGTATCACAGTTTTGTCTTAAATTTAAATTATATGACTTGTTATCACAGTTGAATTTAATAAGAATGACTCAGCTAGTCTTTTTTGGTCCTCTTGGCTTTGGTTTTACGTTTTTTCTCTTATAATAGTGTTTATATCAACAGATGTACTTCAATCAGAATTTCCTTCAGAACCAGGGTCTGCTTCTGGTGTTGCTGCACGTATCGAATTACGCGTACGAATTCTTTTATCAGTGTCTGGTTGTTTACTATTACGTGCTGTAGTCACGCTTCTTCTTCGTTTTGGTGTATCTGGTGTACAAAATTCCAATTCTACGTCTGATAATTCAGTGTTTGCATCATTCTTGGGTGATATATGTTTTGTGGAGTGATTTATATTTTCCTTTTGTATGTGAGTAATGGATTTTACAGCAAAATGTACTTCATTTCTAATTAACGATTTTATTTCAGGTACCAGTTCTGAGACGATCTCTTTTACATTAAAATTGGTTAGTGATGAAAGTGATTTTGTGAAGTAATTGATATATATATATATATATATATATATATATATATATATATATATATATATATATATATATATATATATATATATGCCGAAGGTGTGATTTAAAGTCAAAACCTCTCGCCTGGCTTCTTGGTAAGGTATTCTTTTGTCTACTTTTAATTTTTGTATAGGAGTTTCATTTTATATATAGGACAGTTTTAGACCTACTCAGATGTGGTCCTCCACAATTAACACATCTTGGTGGAACTGGACATATTTTGTCTTTTGTACATGTTGCTGAGCTGTGTCCGTATTTTTAGCATTGCAAGCATCGTAAGGGGTTAGGGCAGTACAGTCTCACTGGTAAATTGTGGCATGCAGCTTTTACTACCGTGGGTAATGATACTCTGTTAAAGGTAATACTGAACCAGATTTTAATAATTCACCTCCTTTCCTAATCGTCATAAGTTTAGCATCAATTACTCCTTGTGATTCCATGTTTTCTTTGATTTCTAATTCTGTTGCGTTTTTTAAATCGTGACAGGTAACGACTCCTTTGGAGAAATTCAAAGTGTTGTGAGGTGTTACCTCGACAGCTGTGTCATTAAATGTTTTTAAGCTTAAAAGTTTCTGTGCTTGGACTCTGGTTTTAACTTCAATTAAAAGTCCTTGTTTCATTTTGCTTATATTTGCGACCATTCCAATTAAATAGTCTATATTCGTTTGTATAACAAAGGGACTTATTCTATTAAATGTTCCAACTTCCGTTGGTTTTACTACCAAAAATTTTAGATAATATACAAAACTATTTCCTCTATCGGGATTACCAGTTATTCTAACTTCATTAACTTTAGAGGTAAAGGTCGGTTGCGTGCTAGCTTGAGCAGTCACAACGACGTTAGTTCCTGATTCGTTGTCCATGTTCACGCCAGAGTCGTCATTAATTCCAGAAGCTCTTACTTACTCCATGGCCTGGTTTTCCACCATGGACGCCGAGCAGCCGCTTGGCAACGGTCAGGTGAGGCCTGCCCGCTTCGCCTCGCTCCCGACCGGTACTGGTGACAATCCGAACCCCTGCACCGTAGGGTGTGGTCGCCCCGAAGGGCTCGAGTAATTTTCCATAATCCATTTAATTGCACCTCTATACACCTTACAAGAAAGAATTATCAGAGAAGCAGTTTTAAACCAACTACCCGAAGTCAAACACACTCGTCTAGATTAAATTTAAATTAGTTACCTTATTTCATTTTCTATAATTGTCAGAATAAATTCTTGACAAAGGGAACAAAGGACGTTCCCGAAACGTTGAATTGAATTTGTACGTTTATTTACACAAGTTTCCAAGAAAAAATGTCTTATTTAAATATATATATATATATATATATATATATATGTTGTTTTTGTTAGAACTATCTTCTTCATCATGACGTTTCGGCTGAATTGCACCAGTAACCTGTGTGCATCAGCCCGCGTTTTCATGCTGGACCGTCTTTTCTCTATTTCAATGGCTTTCCAATTTATTTGGTGTATTTTACTTTGGATGTTGGCTAACATCTTGGTGTTATCGAAGTCTATTTTGCGTGCTGTTTACTCTACATGTTGTACCAGTGAAGAGGTTGAAGGATTCTTCAACATCGAGTTACGACGTCCTTCTCTGCGTATGTTTATGCGTCGGTTGGTTTGTCTTATGTAACTTTGGCTTCTGAAGCATGTTGCCGATCTCCTTGTTGGTGGTAAGGATGGCCTCAATGTTGTGTTTCCTCCGGAGTGTTTTTTTCTGTCTTGTCCTTCACACCTCTTACATATGGAAAACATTTCCTAGAGAACTTACATTCTAATAAAAGTGCGGTTTTGACCATTTTGCTTCTTGCCGGATTTTGTTTTCGTCTGCTAGGCTCTAATTGTAGTAGCGCTAGATGGTGATGAGATTTGGCGTTCAACTTACGAATGGGGTGTGTAGGAACGGCAGTTTGTTTTTTTCCACTTTCCTTGTGAATTTGGACCTCTCGTGCCAGACGTTGAGATGATCCAGGCACTTTGCCAACTTTCTCGTTCCAAAGCCAAAGCTTTGATTCTCCGGGGGATGTTATTGAACAAATGGTAGTAAACTGAGATTTGAGTATACATCGTGAGGAGGCTGTCCATAAACGATTAAATATGTAGGATTCCACCGACTGTAGACATCATAACCTCGCGGATTTAATTTTTTCATTAATAGATTACTTAATATTCCTCTTCCAGTTCAAAATTATAATAAAGAATTACGCACTATAAATACATTTCTGCATAAAATGAGTTTTCGAACGGAGTGGTGAAGGACAAAGTTAGGAAACAAACACATAAAATGTAACTACATTAGGTAGCATTAGGAAGAAAATAAAGACAACCTTGTATGAACAATGATGATCAAGGACCTTTAAGTCATTAAACATTTATAACTTTTACTTTCACCAGATAAGTAATTAATCGTTACACGCTAATGGGGTATATTAGAATTTTGTGTTAGTTCGTCCTTGTCGGCCGCTGATTTATTTAACTATTGAAAACGGGTTAGGTATTATTATTTACTTGTGTGGTACGTGAGTGTATATTGTTTGCTATTATAATCTTACCAATTCATTCAAACTTCTTTATTCCTGCGTAACAATCATGTACCTTCGTTATGCATTTGTGTGAATTGATGAAAACTAGTTCTTAATATGTTTGTTGAAGTAGAAATATGTCACGTATATTTCCTACTTATCATTCTGCGAACATCATCATACGTGGGAAAATTTGGAATTTGCAGATTATGTAAGGTCGTGTTGTATATTGTATAAATGACGCATTATTAGAATCGTGTAAATGAGTATTTGTACACGCCTTTTTTTTTTCTGTTTTTTTAGACCTAACCTGACACCACTGTTGCTTATGGAGAGTCGTATAGTGTCATTTATGAGAATACTTGGTTGTAGAATAAAAATATAGGAGGCGTAAAGAATATAATTTCGAGCAAAAAATAAATTGAAATATACCTTTGGTATTCACACGGCTATGGCCTTTATCGTTGGTACCAAATTAACTACAGTAAAATAACTGGAACGCCAACCGATGCGATGTAGAGGAAAGCGTGCAAAGCCTTCACTTCGATGAATGCAGTAAAGGAGTTGTTGTGTAAGTTCAGTATAAAAGAGACGAAGGTCATTAATGTATAACGTCGAAAAAATACAAAAATCTAATTGTCAACTCTTAAGGACATTACATCATGTTTAGCTGTTGTTTCAGTATAATATCCAGAGAATTATTGCAATTCAATATGATTTCAAAATTAAAAATGTTACGAATTGAATCTTTCAAGGCTGAGAGAAGGAATATATTGTGTGCATTCATGTACTTTTATTTCCAGTACATAACAACGATGCTTTATTTTGATTGGGTGAAATTTGAATGTTAGCGGGAAAAAGTCTGATTGTTGTGGAGTAACGCTCTTTGGGCTATGAATGAACTAGATGGAAAGAGCTCATAGTTGCTGGTGATTGTAGCGAAGTGTTGACCGTTTAATGCACGCGTCCTTCAGAATTTTATTACAAATGTGAACCTATCACAAATTTAACTACTAGGTAGTTAAAACCAGTTAACTACAGAAACTTCAAGAGCTTTATAAAATATGAAATTAATAATGGTTCTATATATTTAAGTGTGAAAAATATAGCAGTAGTACTGTGCGCTTTGGTACAAGCATAGACCATTTAAGTGCATTTAAGTTGAACTTGTTAATAACTAAAACAGAGAGATAAAGCTGAAACCGCTTATAACGTAATTAAGTGTCACCGAGAGTACTTTTTGACCATTAAGAATCAAAATTAAATATTAGTTTGGACTGTTGGTGAGTTTCTATTAGTAAAACGTGACCACCGGAGAAACAAAACTGTTAACGATACCAACAAGTATAGTAGATCTGGTGACCAAAGGACAATTAACTCATCAACTTAATCTGGTCTTTTTTGTTTGTGATTCAATGCTGAACTCTATTAATTTTGGTATTATATTCAAGTAATTTACTCCAGGCTTTAAACATTCATTAGTTTATTTAGTGTTTATCTAACATGACTATTGTCTAAATACAGTTATTTCGCGGACTTACTTTAAATTTATTTTTAATGTACGTGAGTGCGAAATTTTTATTTATTTACCAATATATTCAATGTATAATTAACTTTTTCTATCGGTAATTAACATATCGTTAACTTACACTACCTTTGTGTAGTGTAATAGTATTAATGGTGGCTTTATATGAATATTGTTCAGCCAAAACTGTGCAAAACTAAGTCCAAATTTGATGTTAATTAACGTTTTAGTAAAGCAGCTTGAAATAATATCATTGCCACGCTGCTTATTTCTAAAAATTTTGAATATTTTCGGGGATGGGCGTTTACGCGTAAATTATGATTGTCGACGTCTGCGGGTAGATTTTATGTAAACTAAGTCAACAATGTAGACAATGTAAGCAATGTAGACAATATACAGAAAACATAACCCCAAATTCTGTATTTACCAATAATTTCACATTCTTCCCACTTCCAGCTCGTTTGTCTTTGTTTACTACTGCGTTGACCATTACCGTACACAAGGTCGTGTTAAGTTAAGAGTTTCGGTAGTTTCACGATAAGATTTTAAAACTTATTTACAAATTGTTAACTTATTGCAAATATTAGGTCCGCGTAAAATAGCTTTTTAAATATCAGTGGAAGAAAAATTAACTTAATTTTATAAAACTAAATTTCCGACGTGAAGGAAAACAAATATCATGCCAAAAGTTAGTTTGTGGTAATGTTATAAAAAGCACAGCTTCAGCTAGGCTTCAATCACACAGGTACTGTTTTTCTAATAAGTTCTAAATTCATAAAGTAGTAGATAAATATAATCTCATAAATCATTGTAAAGTTATGTAATTAGGTATTCAAAATATTTTGCTTAATTACCGTTAACTTGTAAAAAATACTTATTTTCGAAACGCGTTGCTTTTAAAAATTAGTAACCTACTTTAGTTCAAGTTCAATCACAGAAATGAATGTTTTGAAACTAAAAAAGTAAAACCTATTGGAAATACCGTAAAATGGGGTGACTTTGATCAATTTGAAACTTCTTTGTTATTTTTTTTAGGTTAGTTATTATTTATTAATTTCATGTTATTCTGACTTGCTGCATTGAGATCAAAAGGTTGAAAAAATATTACAATAAATATCACAAAATTGATATTTACATTAAAAAAAACAAGAAAAGGAGTGAAATTGATCAGTATGAAAAAAGTTTGCATTTTGTTTTATTTCATTGTTTATTACAAAACTTAGCCAAAACATACATTTTCATGAGCTAACTTGTTTGACTTATTTTTAGTGATTAAATGATATAATGAAACCCAACAAAACGGAATATAATAAATAACGTGTAACATACACTAATACTCCTTAATATCTACTAACGTATTGAATTTATATTCAGGTCTGTTTTCCGTTCCTACTTTCTTAGGTTCGGGAAGAAGGCATACAATGTCTTCCTTCTTGACAACTGACCTGTCTTCCTCTACAAACCGGAAAATTTGCTTTGCCATTTTAATGCTTGATTTCATTCCCTTTACAACTATTTCATCTGGCAAAGAAATAATCTCTTCGATACGACAAACATATCTATAAAAAGTTGACATCCTTTTTCCTGCACCTTCAAATTTTATCAGTGCGAATTGACCTGGCTTAATAGCTTCATCAGTTACACTTATATATTCCGGTAACTCGGATTCAACCGACGTGTCTGACTCCGGTTCACTTTCTTCTACGACAACATCTGCCTCATCTTCAGAAGAGCTGACAGCTGTTATACTTTTTCCAGGTTCAACATTAAGTTTCTTTCTTTTTTTATTTTGTTTCCAGCTATGTCCACTTTCTCTCTGCTTTTTAAGAAAATCAGTCAAAGTTTCTGCGACCATTTCATGAGCGTCAATGTTTTGATCTGGAATTCGTTTTAGGACTCTGTTGAGGTCCAGTGGAAATATGCCAGTTGCTGCAAAGCCCGCGATGAGATCCCTTTTAATAGCAGAGGAGACATCTGGATCATCTTTTTTTACATCATTCATATTTGTCAAGGTCTGCTTTAATAGCTTTGGAAAAATCTCCTTTGGCACAACGCCTCCTTTTGGATTTTCAACTTTCCACTTAAAGAGTACTTTTCGCCACGCCATTTTCAACGGCCTAAAAAAAGCGACGTCGAGAGGTTGTAATAAATGTGTGCTATGAGGCGGTAAGCAAACAAAGGACACATTATTTTCTTCACACTTCTTTATGATATCGGCGCTCAAGTGGGGCGAGAGGTTGTCACCAATCAAGACTTTTCTTCCTTCAAGACGTCTAGCATGCGGTAGGAAAGAAAAATCAAACCAATCAGCAAAAGTTCTTGAATAACGCGTGCCACCACTACAGCAAGGCTCAGAACAGCAAGGTTTCCCTTTTGGTCCACCCTCCGTCCATGTGTTCCACAAGTGTTCACCTTTATAAATAATAAATGGTGGCAGTAAAATTCCACTGGCTGAACCACACATCATTATAGAAGTGGCACTTTTTGAATAATTGATCACCCTTTCAGGGTATTTTACACCCCTTCGAAAAATAGCCTTGACTTTGCCAGGGTCATCAGAGAGGTTGCTCTCATCGTAATTGAATATATGACTTGAAGGAACTCCACGAAGCACTTCCTTTAAGTTTGTAAAATAATTTTTAATAACATCCCTTGTCAGTGCGGCTCTGGATCTTTTTATATTGGCTGCCCAGCGCTGAGATAAAGCATTTTTGTGTCTATTGAGAAATAAACTAGCCCAATCATCTCGAGGTAAGTTATTTACAAAACGGCGTTCCACTACGTCTTTCCTGTCTAGATAGCTTTTAACAAAAATTTGAAGGTCTTTTTTATCCAGAGGAAAGCCCCAGTCAGAACATTTCATTATCGCATTTACAAAAGCATTTTCTTCGGCTTCTGAGAACACCGTCTGACCACCATGTTGTGACCCATGTCTGCCATGATATTTGTTGTTGAGCGTACCGTATGTAACTTTGAATTCTCTTGACGCTTGTCTTATGCCCATTTTACCATCAACTACTGCTTGCAATGCATTTTCCAACGTTTCATTGGAAAAGTTCTTATACTGGCGTGAGCCGAGCGGCCGTATGTACACACGTGGCATTTTCTGTAAAAAAAATTTTACAACTTTTAAGGCAGATTCTATAAACCTCTCACACTATAAACTTGCCCGCCAAACCCTAGCCATACCCTTACGTTATAAACATTATGACCTTTGATGTTTCCTTGCATGATCAAAGTCACCCCGATAAACAAAATCTTAACCTCACATTTTCCTGAGTACTTTTTTTAGGATTATTCACCACAAATGTGCTCCGTAGACATGTACTTTTTAACGACAATGCGCTAAATTACTTAAAAAGGAAACATAAGAGCTACGCACCTTCATTTTCTGCGACTTCTCTAAATACTTGCATTTGAACCACCTAACATTTCATTTAGCACAGACAAACTCTATAAGAATAGACATAGTTAATCAGGCAAATAATATTGCATACGTATCTGTGCCGCCATCTATGAACCGTTAGAATCACTTAACCGGATCAGGAATTTAAAATTGCGCAAAATTTGAAAACAAACATGACTGATCAAAGTCACCCCGCGAAGTCAAAGTCACCTCGTTTTACGGTACTCAAGAGGATAATCAAAGCGATTCACCAAACGTAATTGACAACAATGAAGCACCGATGGAAAAAGATCAGAATTCTGCTGATTCTACTGTTGTTTTACAATTTCTCCGACAAGTATTGCAGAAATATATGAGGTTTCACTTTTAGATAATATTCTTATTCCAATTGCGAATTCTTCTGATACATGAGAGGGTTTAACGTGTAGGTGACGTTCTACTTCACTTATACATCTTCTATTGACTTTTAACATAAAATATGTTTATAATGTAAATTTTCTTCAGCAAAGTCATTACCATTTCCATCGGTGGATTATTCTTCATCTACATAGTCTGCTATTTCTTCATCGTTTGTAGATGGAGTAACACCTGCAGATGAAGAAAAAATAACTCATGCACTAGCTCAGTTTATTTTCTTCACTCGCCGTGATTAACTCTATGAACTTTAAGGAGCTGATTAAAACTTTACTACCTGCCCTATTTACCAATGATTCCAAGCCGAACAACGTTATCAAATAATTTATTGGACAAAATATATAAAAAACAATGGATGATGGAAAAGGTATATTGGGATGAGATTAGGTTTTTCTTACTGATGGTTGGAAAAATACGCACAATAATTCAAAGACAATTGTTTGTATTTACATAATGCTGATGGCAGCAAAGCATCTTTAAATATTTGGTACGTCTGGAACCTCGGAGACTGGTCAAAAGTTAGCTGAAATAGTCACAGAAGCTGTTGATGTGGGAAAAGAAATGTACCATACTGTAATTTGTTGCACAGTGTCTGACAATGCTAGTACAATAGCAACCATGGGAAATTTGTCATCACATGCAATGTGCTATAGTGCTTACTTTAGTTATACCGCAAATTTTCTATCAAAAGATGTAATAGACAAAGACTTGACAGCTAAAGTGACAACAGTTTTGTAAGAGTTTAAGAAATGTAATTTTAAAAAACTAATTTTACAATTAGGTCATAGGATTCAGCTTCGCTGTGAAACAAGATGCACATACAGGAACATACAGAGACTCATATAATTCTCTATTACAAAACTTGCAACCTATAAAGGACATATATCTAAAGTTAAAAAAGATGTTACTGGACACATTCTTGATCAGATTTTAGAAAACGTATTAGAAAATATCGACCTTTTGAATCCGATTTGTGAATTAATAAAGATTTGTCAAAAGATAATTGCTCTGTGGCGCATGCTGCAGGACTGTAGCTAAACATAAAATTACCAATTAAATTTCGCAAAAATTTTAATTCCAACTTAAGAGACTCGTAAAAATATGGCTCTTAACGCATATGCTCTTGCTACCTTCTATTTACATCCGTTTTATGACAATATCAAACTAACAGCTGGACAAAAACAAACAGTGTGCCATTTCTTGTTGAAAAATCTTGGAGAAGGAATTGCGGAAAGGAATGTTTAAAGTTCTATTTCAAAAATAAATTCGTAATGCATTAATATTAGGGCGAATTGCACAACCGGAACATCCAAAACTATCCAAACCAGCCATACAGCTTTTAAAGATTTCTACACCTTCCGCGCAAATTGAAAGCGCTTTCTCCAACTGGGGAAATATTCATTCCGCTATGAGAAATCGTCTTACTTTCGAACGTTCCAAGACACTGATATATGTGTATTATTTGCTTAAGATAAGCGACAAGGAAAGCTTCAATTTTAATTTAGACGATGATGTCGATGATGTCCGCTGTCCTCAACTCACGTAAATAATAGTCAGCTTAGTACATTTTACTAAATAAATATTGAATGTTCTATCTTGTGTATTTATTTTGTTTTAGTTTATCTTCTTCGTCCTTTTTTCAAGAAATATAACTTTTTTATAGATCTACATTGAAGATATCTGAATTTTTGTCTAAATCTACGTCATAGTTCACGCGCAAGCAATAGTGTTTCCTACGTCTACACTGTTTACACGTCCGCCCCTGTTAATAAACAAACTATTAGTTTGTTTATTAATACAAATGAAATGCAGAACACTACTAAGTTTTTATATAACTTTGAAGTTAATAGCGTTTGAATTCCAAATTAAGTGTTTAAAAATTATTGGGAACTTGGAAACACGAAACTATGTACAAAGCGACATACTGTTCAGTAAACATATGAAATTTATTTGGAAGGTAATATCTCCAGTGTAATATTTTCTTATTGGCTACAACTGCTCTTGAATATTTTAAAGGTGGCTTCAAGTATACTTTTACTACGTTAATTGACTACTAAATTAGTGCTCCTTTTGATAACATTGACCACGTATAACAAATATTTGAAATAGTTTTGGGAAGTTTATGAGAATACATTTCACTGGTTATATGCTGACACAAATATACAGGGTGTGATCAATATTTTTTCAGTCCGCTTTTATGCTTCCAAAATGTATTTAAACATTGGTATTAACTATTTTCATACTAATGTATGAAAATTAAATTTATTATCTATGCTTTCAGGTAATTTATACAATGAAAGAAAATTTTATTTTGAAAATTGAGTTATTTGTTTACAAAATATGCATTCATCCTATTTACTGTAATAATTCAAGTATTCATAACACCTTAAGCCTATGTTCAATTTACCGAAAAATCCAGGTCACAGTAGCGATAGTGACGGTATTTGGCGATGGGAGTTTTTTTGTATTCTAAGTGCTTTTGAACCAGTTTTTGGCCACTTTACGAGTCCAATCAGGCTAGCTGCTTATTTATTAGGTAAACTCGATACCTAGTGCGGTCTGATCACGTAACATAAACATTGTTCACTTACTCGTTTTTATCCTCACCGCAATATGTTATGTAATATCCGCGCTTGTACATATTTTATTAAAAATAATATACAAAAAATGTAGAACCTAATTCTAAATACACTAAGCGTAACCCTCAACTCGAAAAACAATTCAATAAAGAAACAGTGCTGCCAAACTTAGAAATAGAACTACACAACACTGCAAGTTCATGTAACATACATACGTAATGTGTTACGTAGGTTAATAGTGGCAGTTAATAGTAAATAAATAAAACATATTTACCTCGTGAAATTTAATCCATTATTATGTTTGTCAAATAACTGGATTAGATGTCAGTTCTATTTTACTGGATTAAGGACAAAGCAAAATCCTTAATCACATAGTAAAGTTCATAATTTAAATGAAAGAGTTAAATAGTCCTAAATATATCATATCTCACTTACGGTGGTTAAATTTTGGTATTATAATAATAGCACACAACTAACTTCATGAAGCTCTATTCATATTTTGCTCTCTATGCTTTTCACGGATAGAAACGGACTCCGTAAATCTCATATTATCCTGCTTATTTTTACATTTAACTTTAATTGAACATACGCCTATATACTTTAACAAATATGTTCGGACAATACTTGACAGAAAAAATGTAATTTCTACAATTGAGGTGAAATTTATAAGACTTGTTTCAACTTCACTTCGTGAAAGAGAATTAAGCTCTTGGGAAGAATATATTTTTTAATAAGATGCTGTATTCTTGATTGTTGTAAGCTAATTATGAGATAATTAAACATATTATGGCCTTCATCCCTCTAAAAAGTCAGACAGATAATGTACATTGTGTATTTTCTTCTCTCTTGTTAATTTTAATCAATAAATACTTGCAAACTCGTTATGTTTCTTGAACGTTAATAAAACCTTCATGACTATAGCCAACGCTTCTAAAGTAACTTATAGCTCGCGGTTTTAATTGTAAAAAAACGGTTTTATGGGTATATTAGTTATATAAGGTTAATTACAACATAAAAGCTGTATTATTATCTATAAACGTAATATTTCCGCCAAAGGCATTATTTTCTTGGACCTTTTTATATTAAAAGGGAACGGAGAAACAGAACACTAATATTGCTTCTATAAATGCAACTGAAGGTTTTTGCCGTGAACTACTGTGGAATACATTTCGTGTGGGATTTATATACTAGGAACTGGTAGTTTAAAATACATGTGTACCGTTTTAATAGAAATGTTATCGAAAACTAGCACAATATTCCATGTACCTATAGTACCCCGAATCTGTGCCAAACTGGAAGAGTATCCGTGGGTACACCTATCATACAGATTACTACCATACAAATTTTCGTGCGCACAGACACAGTACAAATAAATCATGCCAATAGCAACCGAGATACCTTAAATAACAATTAAACATGACATTACAGCTTGCATGTAAACGTTGTTTCGGTTTAACTACCTTTGTACGTACAGTTTTTGTTTCAGAATAATATTGTCACTTTCAATACATTATAATACTCATCAGCTATCTAATGTGCATTTCCTAACATTTAACCTTAACTTTGGAGCTTAGTTCAAACATATATAAGAAGTATAATTCCAAATTTGCACTTTTTAATAAGTAGGCACTTTACAATATGTGTTGCCCCTTCCCAAAAGTACCTTTCCGTGCATATGCACCGTTGAAAATATCTTTCATCAGCAGGTATACTTTACTAAGCCCACATTAATATTTTTGGTAAGTAAAGAGTGAAAGTTTCCGATTTCCAACTAATCATTAAAATTTTTGTAATGTCTTTTCAATTGTTAACACTTCTTGGTAGTAATTGGTTAACATTAAGGTTTCGGTTACAATACGCACTACACTATGTAAAAGTGACAAAAAGAAGTACCAATAAACTGTTGCCTTGAATATCATGACATAACAACTAATGCTCAATGAATATATTAAAGTCATACACAAAAAAAAACTAAAAAGAAGTGTATTTTGATTTATGACTCATTGAGCAACAATATCGTGTTAATAGAGTTTTGAGCGTTTAAATAAGGTTGACGACGTGTAAGTGAATATTTGAGTACGCGAATACAAATATTTGACTATTGTTGTTTTAAATATAAAATGGTAAAGAAATTGTAGGAGACGTTAATGCGTGCTTCCATTTCTGAAGATTAAGGTTCAGATAATAGCACAGGCAACTTAAGGTGATCATGTGTTTGTGAATGTGATGTTTATTTTTAACAATCCCTATGGTCACGTCAATGAGTATTTTTGTGAAACGACGTCCAAACTAACGGAAATGTCATTATAAATGACAACAGTTTTTAATTTATCCAGAAAGTCGTAAGAGTTCTGAGCATAGGAAGCTGCACTTTCAAATATAGGTTGGAGTTGTTTAACCAAATAATACTTACCTTCTTTATTTGATAGGCTTGAAACGTTGAATTTATTAAGGTTTTGGTTTTTTTCTAAATATGCCGTAGGGTTAGTATTGCTCTTCTTATACTCTGCAAAATTTAGTAAATCCACCATTCTGGTGTTATAGTCGGCAGTAATGTTAGTAGTATAAAAATAGAATAAATTCATGGAAAGAAGAAGAAATTCTTGTCTGGGTTAGCGGTTTTGAAGGATGTGAATTTATAATAAAAGGCTTCCATGGGTGCGCACGATTAAGTACACTAGTATTTACAGAAATGACGAAAATGGTAGTATATAGGATAAGAAGCGGAAGAAAAGAACAAGTATTAACTATTGTTGAGCGAAAGAAGAGGCTTGAGGTGTTGATATGAAAAATTAAAGAATTAAAATTAGATTTAGAGGAGTATGAGATAAAAATATGAATGAGGCAGCTTCGAGTTTGAAAATAAAAAAAAAACATTTAAACATATTTGGTATTTGTATGTTGTAGTGTTTAAATGAGTTATTGTATTTATATGTAATAAATAATCAAAATTGTGGCGTTAGGAAAAGCTTTTAATTTTAAAATGCACCATACATAGAGTGATGTATGATGAAGTGAAATTTTGTGTTTAACTTTAAATGAAATAAATGTTGTACACTGATATGCAACAGTGAATAATTAAGAATTAATGAAAATTGTAACATTAGAAAAAGCTGTTAAGTGTAATGATGGGAACGGTAGTACGCATAACATAAGAAGAGCATAATAATAAATAAGTTTTAACCCTGAAATGTTATGCAATTAACAATACTTTCGTAATATTTTGTGTAAATTTACATTTTGATAATATAGAAAATCAATAAATTATTAAGATAAATACTGATTTAAAGTGAAATCCTATATTTATTTAGGAAATATTTGTAATATTTTGTTTTTCTAAAAAACTCTAACGATTTTTTTACTTAAGAAAGCCTTCTTTAACTCTGAAATGTTATATAATCACAATTCGATATAAAACGTTAATGTATCTTTACATTTTTAATATTTTAATATTTGATGTAATATAATAAATGTTTAATGTATTTGTAAAGTATTTGTAATGTTTTTGTGTAAAAAAAAGTTCTAACGGTTTTTTTATGAAATAAAGTATTCCTAACTCTCACGATGTATCTTCGGACGTTTTACATATATATGCAAGTACAGCCCATTTTAAATGGATTGTACTCGGAATGAGGAAAAAGCTTGCAATTGTAAAATGCATTGCCCATATAGCATTACCAGTATGAATTGTAATATTAACTTGAAATACAAGTATTGTTCTAGAATGAAATGTATAATTGCAATTATTGTTGTGTAAACGATAGACGTGTACTTGGACTATAAAAGTGATGTATGTTTGAAGGTGTGTTATGGATATGTCATTATAAATGACATATCTATGGGAAGAGATAAAAGACGACTCGATGTGGAAGTCCGTATTCTCAGGGTGTAGGTGGGGATGCGAGTGAGGGCATAAATAAAGTCCTACAGAAGATGCGCTGCTGAAAATTTAAAATTTGCACCTAATTCTCAGAAAAAAAATTTTGTTTTCAACGCAGTTGTGTTTTGTAAGTCGCAATTTATCCATTTCATGCAAGTTTTTTTCAATTTTAACTGTATTATATTTTCACACCTTCTTTATATGCATGATATTTTACAATAAATAAATTTGTAACGCAACATGCACTTAAAAGTTGCAAAAAATGATTGCTTTACTTTGATGTATAAATTTATACATGAGTGCATGAGTAAGTCAGACTTCCAGGTGTTTTCAATTTTCTCCTTAACGTAGATTATTTTACTTTTCTAGCGTAAATTGAACTATCACTCACATTTTTTTAGCTGTAGTAAACTTTTTTGGATAATAAGAGTATTTCACGAGAAATAATAAAAATATAAAAACAAATTTTACATTTATTTTTTACAATGAAAAGATAACTATAAATTCCACAAAAAAAACATATTAAACACATCACACATCCATCCCTTCCAACGTACGCAATATATTTTCAGTCGTTACTACATTTTTCCGCTCACACTCTAAATGTTGGTTAGCCTTCACCAGTTCTTCATTCAGTTTTTCCACTCGCCCCATCTCCGCCACCTCACTACTAATATAGTCAATTTAAAGTTTTCGTAACCTCCGAATACTTTTTTCTCTAAAGGCCTGAAGGGTTGGTGGGTCCTGCTTATCATCCTGCTGCATGAGGTGCCCTTCCATAAGATCAAAATGTTTTCCTCCATATTGTAGGTTTCGCAACGGTGGTGGTTATGGGGGTGTTGCTATAACCGTGGTTGCTGGAGTTATGCTGAAAAGATGAATACTTTTATTTGTACTATAAATTCTCTATAAATTAATAAAAGAAAACCATATTATTAATTAAAATTATACATACCTCTCGAAATACTTGTAAAATTCATCCCCTACATCACTATCACTTATGGAGATGATGGGGATGGTCTCTTCAAAGGGTGTTGGTTCTGCGGTGTTATTTGATGTGCACACCAAAACATCATAAAAAATACAAGGTTTTGCCGCATTTTAGTGAAAGTTTAGATTGTTTGCTGAATGAAGCCATTACTAATGGTGAGTAATTAATGAGTATTCAATTAAGACTTTAACATTATATACACATAGATCTGTTAGCGTTAACAAAATTGATAACAAGTGGAAGTGCTTAGTACAATGAACTGACCTGAGCAAGTAAAGGTGACGAACTCTAATGAATGCAGCAAAATATAGACATGAGGAGGCATTTCGCATGATGTCAGCAAGGTTAAGTGCAATGTATGACCGCAAGCAAAGGTGACAGCATAAGCCATGAGAACAGTATTGATGTCAAGGTTAATTGATATTCCCAGTAAACGCTACACAGTGCAATCTATGCATCTGTCTATGAACACTGAAGCTCTTGCAACATTGTAACTAGTTTTGGCCTTGAATGCTGGGTTTACATTACTATATAAGCAGATAAAGAGCATTTTTATATCAGTCAGTATATTGCTTTCCCGACTAGAATTTCAATTGTATACCTAAAGTACTTCTATAGTTAATTTTTACATATCAGTTATAATAAATATAAAATTTGTTTCCATTACTACGTAATCGACAGCGCGTGTGCTTCATATTTTCTTACAGTGTTGAATACAGTTTTGAAGGTAACCATGAGTAAGGGTATACCACGCAGTAGTGATATTGTTAATTTAGCAAGAAGTATTATTCCATTGTTGAAAACCAAAAATGAATTTGTAAAGCACATCCGTATAATTAACACTAATATTGAGCTATTGCAAAATATAACTCAAAATAAACTTTATTTAGAGGCAGGCGAAAATTTGCTTACACTCGAAAGTAATTTATCATTGTTAAAGTGTTATCTTATAAGAGTTAAACAGTTAAAGAGGTCTCTCTCTCCCCCCCCCTCCTACATGTATTAGAGAAGAATGGTCATATGAACATAAGTCTGTTGTACAATTCATATTAGACCACTAAAACGAGCGTCGTGATTAAGAAGCAGCACCTGTCTCCTGTCATTTTGCAAAGTCACGAGCTAAGCGGAGAAAACGTTCATTAAAAATAGGAATACAAACATGCAAGACATGTCTAGTACTATACCTGTTTTTATAGGTATACATAGGCATAATTATAAAACGAATTAAGCAATAGTCAAGTTTTCGATTTCTGTAGATCAAGTTCAAGATGTCACTTACGTTCCATTGGCTTTTTATATAAACTAGATGATGGTAGGGGACAATCACGTATTGCTGCCAATCTTGCAGGATTCTTAAGAGAATATTACAAAAATAAAGAAGAAAAATTGTACAATCCTGTATTCTTAGGTGAAATTTGGATTTTCAGTTGAGGATCGCGCAAAAGAAGCTGGCATGATAAACCTAAGGAAAGCGTGAAGAAGAAGCCAATGGCGTAGGAAAAAGGTTTGTTGTAATTTAGTTATTACATTATAATTCCTAACAAGATAATCGTACTTTTTAGATTTATAGTTGTTCACGCAGGTAATGGGGATGGATTTATTTCCGATGTTTCACTTTTGTTTTGTACAAAGCCACAAAGTGCAGACTATCATGGAGATATGTGTGGGGTGTTGTTTAAAAAATGGTTTGAAAGTAATTTAATTGCAAACTTAAAAGAACCATCTTTTATTGTAATGGACAGTGCTACTAATCATTCCAAACTTCTAGAAAAAATTCAAATAATTCATCTAAGAAGGGAGAAATATGTAATTTTCTATTGAAGCACAACGTACCTTATGAACCTAGCATGTTTAAAGAAGAATTACTGCAATTAGTTGCAGATAATGCGATGCCAAAGGTGTACGAAATAAATCAATAGCACACAAGTGTAGACATAGAATATTACGGTTACCACCATATCACTGTCAATTTAATCCAATTAAACTAGTGTGGGCAAACTGCAAAGAATACTACAACGAAAATATAGGAAGACATAATTCCAAATTTAACTCTGACCATGTAAAAGAAGTATGAATGAAACCCTTGCAAAGAATTGATAGGACAAATTGGCAGAAATGCATTAAACATGCCGAAGTGACTATGTATCTAAGTGGTGGGAAATTGAAAAACAACCATTAATTATATCTGTTATCGACTCCACTTCTGATAGTGAAGTCCAATGTAACATGAATATTCTAATTTTTATATAACATATTGATAACTCTATAATAGGTGGACTGAATACATGCACTGATTTATGTAAATTGCTTTTCATTTAACTTGGAACAATATGAAATCTATTTAAACTGTGTGCCAAATTTAAATATTAAACATATATAATTTCGTTGAATTTCGAACTACATTACACTGTACACACTTTCTTCTAGAATAATGAAGTTATAACAAATGTATCGATATTTCTGTTATCGTAAAGTATCTACAAGAATTATGTCGATTACAAAACAATAATTATGCTTCTGAAGGGTTGTTATCAATCTTGAGAATAACAAACTAATTGCAACAATTTTTCCACCTGAAATGGTTTAATTTATAATAAACAAGAAAAGTATTTGTTTATTTACAAATATAAAGGGTATGTATTATGATGGTATGTAATTATAATCGAGCCACGTCCTAAATTATAGCAATTCACTGTCGCAACAAAATATTTTTACTCTATCAATAAAATAAGTGGATATAATGGATAATTCTTCTCGTTTAAAATATAAAAAAGATTCCATAATTTTCAAAAGATACTTTGCTGATTTAATCTTAGTTCATGTAATTTTAAGAATGAGTCATACTCAATTTTATTTGAATCAAACTATATCTTTACAAGTTTTATGATTTATTAGAAAGCACCAAATTAAAGCATAGGTTTTATGGAGTTATAGATAGTTTATTTACCTTTATAGACATATTTATGTGCAGTACAACCTACATACCTCACTGTTCAGTTATATAGAATACGTAGAAATTGGTTTAAAACTTAACGTTTTCCTATGCTTAATTGATTTGGGAACTTTAAGTGGCAGTTTCGAAGAAAACTTAAAATTGTTACGCAAGCTAGCAGTCTTGCTTACCGATGGGATGTTTATTTCAGTTTTCCTGTATTATATGACAGTGACACTACTGCTACTATCAACCTGATGACACGTGTAACAAACCCTGTTCCGCTCACATTGCCTTTGTTACTTATCAATTAGTAAATTAAGTTTAGAAGGTATGCAGGACTTTTGCTAAAAGGTGCATTTTTCAAAGTAGTTTTCCAGGTATTTCACCAATTATTTCGCCAGTATTATACATAATTAAAATACTTAACTTTTGGGTTTCTTAAATGGTGTATTTTTTTGTGTACGTTTATATAAATTTATACGTTTCGATAACACTTACACCTATTGTCCTGAGTAAATATTAATATCTGTAAGAATTATTTGAGATGGTAGAACAAGTTTATGAAATATAAAACAGATGAGAACATATTTCATAAATTTGTTCTAACATCTCAAGTAATTCTTATAGATATTAACATTTACATTGTTATCGAAACGTATACATTTCATATAAATATAAAGTGAAAATACACTATTTAAAAACCCAAAAGCTAAGTATTTTAATTATTTTTTATTTAGTTTGTTGCCAATCGATTTTTTAGGGTTATGCGTTTCGTTTAAAACGGAACTTACCACTTACCAATAACGTACTGCTGTATATACTACACCTGCGGGGACAACACGAGGTATAGATTGAGTAAATAAACTTCAAGAGGTATGCAAGATCAAATTTGAATATTTTTCTTAAAGTGTCAATAATTTGGCACATACTTTGAGCTTGGGGCAAATTATACGGCCTCAATCTAGTCAGTCTTTAGTTGTTAATCTTTCAAGTTATTAAAAATTTTAATCCCAATTCTAATAAAAATTTCTTAATTAAAATTTTGATCGTTAAATTAACTTTTTTCAGTTTATGCCCAAATAATAGCTCATATTCTTAATTAACAAGTCTCGAATAAGCTTCATCGTAGTGCAATAAATAAATAAATAAACATATTAGCCTATACTCGGTGGTTTTTAAAGTTAGAAACGGCTTTTGTGAATTTCTCTGTAGCAAAACCTTAAAGTGATTTTTAATAACATTACCGAAATAAGGTAAAGTTTAGTTTAAAGCCAAATTTAATTATAAAATCGTGTTTAAACATTTTCACGAATTTAGGAGACAGTTACTGCAGGTCATAACTTTTAACTAAACAAACAGGAACTGTTTTATTTTAATAAAAGTTGAGTTTCGCGTCTTTTTATAAGCAAAAGTTGATTATCAACTTCACGATTTGAAAATTTATTTGAAGCCGCATTTAAGAAAAAATATTTTCAAAATAGAAATGATTTAATTAGATAGCTTGATGTCTGTAAACAGTAGTGATTTATATAATCATTTATGTTCACGGAACAATGTTATCCTCATAAGGAAAGCAGTATTTTGTAGAAGAAAATTAATTCCTTTGTAAGAGGAAAATTTTCTCGGCTCATTGCCTACTCAATTTTCTCTTTAAGTTGCTGTAATATTTAGGTTTTCGTGTTTTAGATTTGAATGATTTCCAGGCATTTCACTACAAAAGTTCATAACAAAACTCAAATCGTGCAGCTTTTTTCCATTTATATTTGTTCGAAATGTTTACGTTGCAGGAATTTACACAGTTCTGCCACTATTAGCAACTTTTCTCCAACTTTTCTCTAATTGTGCACATATAAAGTTTCTACTAGGAATAATACACGAAATCATTCGTAATGCATTAACCTGTTTATTTCGGTTTTTTAGTAAACGCTATTAGTGGTTAAATGACTTAGTTATTATAAGTTTAATTTAAGATAAGAGATAATTCTGTGCAAATGCCTTATTTCAAACAGATATTACAATTTATGGTCACTGGTGACCCACTTTAAAAGTACTTAATGTATACTACGGGGACCTGCATTAAGAAGTAATGCTTATAATTGCAATACATTAATCTCATAGTTAAAGTTAGTTACTGTTATCATTAATGCCTTTCTTTGTTTCACTCACAATTATAAGGTTTACAACTATCGACCTTTCCGACCAGATTCACTTGTACTCTGTGAATAATAAAATTTTTGACATCCCAACTCCTTAATGCTTATTCAAGGAGGTATTGAATAGACCTCTGTCTAGCATAGTAAATATTAAGGTTTTACAAAGGAAATTTTTATTTATTCAATCTAGTCTATCTTCAACACTATATACATTTTGCAACGATTATAAGTTAATTCTCAATCTTTTAAAAAATAATCATCTATCTTGTTCTGAAAACGAGTAATGTACCGCGTGTATTAATTTCCTCCTCATATATTCAAAATTCAAAATTGTTGGAATACGTCATAGTATGTTGTTAAATAACAGTAAGGTCGGCGTCTTTTACTTAACCGCTGTAAAAATTCAGTTTTGCAAACTGAATACCATAATCCTAGTTATATGTACTATAAATGCAATACTTAGAACTGCTGTGAATACTAACAATTTCAAACAAACAACAGGATGGTTTTTATTCACGACCTACGTAGTCTACGGTATACGCCATCAATTTGCACTGCATGTAAAAATTACCGAGCGTGCTATCTATTTCGATAACACCAAACCATTGGAACAACTGACAGCCCGCATAACCAGGGAACTGATAAAAATAGAAACGAATCCGAACAGTATGAACACAAGATACGACACAATAACACATTCATCAACATATAAGGAACAACCAAAAGCGAAATCAACATGTATCATATATATATATATATATATATATATATATATATATATATATATATATATATATATATATATATATATACAGGGTATTTCAAAAACATGTCGAGATTGCTAGGACAGGTAGTATAGCTAAAAATAAGTGGGGTTTGTTCAGCAAAAATTATTCCTAATTGCCTCTGTTTTCGAGATACAGAGTGTTAAAGAATATTATTTTGTACACATTTTTGACAATTAATTGAAAACTACTGGCACCATTGTAATGAAATTTGTTGGGAATGTTTTGTTTTGTTGAGGCTATGTTTTTAGGTCGAAATTTTTAATAAAATTATTCTCCATTCAATTATACACCAAAAAGGTACTGTTTATAAAATTCGATATTGTGTACCGTTTTCCAAATATTGGGATTTATAGATGATGGTGCAATCCGTAATGTTAGTAAAAAATTTTTATGCAAAATAATTATTAATAAAAAAACGTGAGCATGAAACATTAGACTTATTAAATTAACAACACAATGAAGATAAAATACGTTGGATTCTGGAAAAATTAATTGTCAAAAATGTGTATAAAATAATATTCTTTAACACTCTGTATCTCGAAAACAGAGGCAGCTAGGAATAATTTTTACTGAGCAAACCTCACTTATATTTGGATGTTCTACCTGTCCTAGCAAGCACGCCATGTTTTTTGAAACAACCTTACTATATATATATATATATATATATATATATATATATATATATATATATATATATATATATATATATATATTTCAAAGCTATTGAAGCTAAATCGATAAAATTTAATATGGATGCTGCTCTACCGTATTGTTATTTTTTAACTGACAAGGTCGGGAGGTTCACAGCCAACTTGATTTTATTTAAATTGGAAGGAGGGTCAAATCTCATACCGTCTGAAAGGTATTTTCAAGTAGAATTCAGCGACATGCCGCTTGCCATAGATATCTCTCAAGATAACTTCGCTATTTTAAATTAAAGATTGGAAGTAGGTACTAACTGTATAACTGAAGTCTTAGTAAGCGCTGAACACAATGTTTAGTTCGAGCTTATTTGAACGTTTTTCAGGAAAGGTGTACTTGACGTTGAGGACGTATTGAATGGTCACCGCGATCACCTGATTTAACCCCACTAGATTTTTTCTTGTGAGGTTACCTGAAGAATAATATTTGCCTGGTACCTGAACTAATGCAAGGAATTCGAGAAGAAACCGCAAATATTCCTCACGAATTCATTTTGAATTCAGTTGAAGGGTCTTCTGATCGGCTTTATTACTGCCAAGTGGTGAATGGGGAACGGTTTGAGCACTGCTTGTAAATGATTCTTGTTTTAGACAAACTTCATAATCTTAAAACACGTTTTCAACAATGATGTTACATTAAACACCATAAAATAATTGATTGTTCTTCATGCTAACGGGATCTTCAATTATCCAGTTAATACCTACCCCCAATTTTAATTTACAATAGCGAAGATATGTTTAGAGATATCTATGGCAAGCGGAATGTCACTGAATTCTAGTTGAAAATAGATTTCAAACGATATGCGATTTGACCCCCCTCCCTATTTAAAACATTGACAATTAAAAACATAACAAAACTGTGGAAATAATAGAAGGCTATGTAGATAGCATACATATTAAATTTGATCGATTTGGCTTGAATGGTTTTGAAATATCAAGGCAATACACACACTCACACGCACACACGCACACACGCACACACGCACACACGCACAAACGCGCACACGCACACACGCACACACGCACACACGCACACGCACACACGCACACACGGACACCCGCTCAAACGCACACACGATCACACGCACATACACACACACGCACAAACGCACACGCACACACGCACACAGGCAAACACACGCACACACGCACCCACGCACATGCACACACGCACACACGCACACACGAACACACGCACACAGGACACCCGCACACACGCACACACGAACACATGCACATACGCACACACGCACACACGCACACACGCACACACGCAGACGCGCACACACGCACACACGCACATATGCACACACGCATACACGCACACACTCTCACACGCACTCACGCACACGCACACGGGCACACACACACACAGGCAAACATGTACACGCACATACGCACACACGCACGCACACACGCACACACGCACGCACGCACACACGACTACACGCACACACTAACACACGCAGACGCGCACACACGCATACACGCACACACGCACACACGCACACACGCATACACCATACACCCACACGCACACACGCACACGGGCACACACACACACAGGCACACATGCACACCCACACGCACACACGCATACTCGCACACGCACACACAAACGCACACGCACCGCACACGACACACACGCACACGACACACGCACACACACGACAGAACAGGCACCACACGACACACGCCACACGCACACATGCACACGCTACGCATCACACGCACACACAGCACAACACGCACAACGCACACACAGGCACACATCAGCACACACACACACACACGCACACGCATACTGCACACACGCACACAACACGCACACGCACACTCACACACGCACACACGCATACACGCACATACGCACACACGCAAACAGGCACTCACACGCACACACGCCCACACGCACACATGCACACACGCTCGCACGCTCACACGCACACACGCACACACGCACAACGCACACAGGCACATGCGCACACACACACGCACACACGCAACATACGCACACACGCACATGCACACAAGCACACACGCGCACGCTCGGTCGCTTCTCGAACGCACGCGGACACACACGCGAACAGCACGCTGATACGCACACACGCACCACACGCACAACAGCACACCGCACAGCACACACGCACACACGCACACACGCAACACGCACAGCACGCAACACTTACACACGCAAACGCACAACGCACGCACAAGCACGCACGCCGACGCTCGGTCGTTCTCGAACGCACGGGACACACAGCAACACACCAACCACACACACACACACACACACACACCACACGCACACACGACACACGCACACGGCATACATCGCACACCACACACGCACACACGACGCACACGCACGCACCACACGCACACACCACACACACACACACACACACACACACACACACACACCACACGCACACACGCAGCACTGCAACACGCACACACGCACACGACGCACACACACACACATTCAGCACACGCACACACGCAACACACGCACACGCACACGCACGCAACACGCTCGGTCGCTTACTCGAACGCACGCGGACACACACACACACACACACGACACACGCATACGCGAACACGCATCCACACGACCACAAACGCACATACGCACACAACGCACACACCGCTACACACGCACAACGCACATCGCACACACGCACACGCGCACCAGCACCTTCACGCACAACGCACACACGCACGCACACGACACGACACGCAAATACACGCACTCACGCACACGCACACACGCACTACGCACACAGCACACCGCACACGCACACACGCAACACGCACACATGCACACACGCCACGCACACACGCACACACGTACACACGCCACACGCACACAGGCACACACGACACACAAACGCACACACGCACACACGCACACACGCACACAGCAAACAGGCACACACGCACACCGCCCACGCATCGGCGCTGCCAACGCACACGACACACGCAACACACGCTATCACGCACACACGCACACACGCACACAGCACACAGCACACACACACGCACACACACGCACACACGCACCACACTTACACACGCAACACGAACACACGCACGCAGCACGCAACGCTCGTCGCTCGCTTACTCGAACGCACGGGGACACACCACACTACACACACACACACACAACACACCACACACACGCAGCATACAGCACACACCACACGACACACGCAGACACGCACACAACACACACGACACACGCACACACGCACACACACACCAACGCACACCACGCACTCACGCACACACGCACACACCACACCACACAGCACACACGACACACACACACACGCACCACAGCACACACGCACACACGCACACGCACACAGCACACACGCACCACAACGCACTACACGCACACACGCACACATGCAGACACGCACGCACAGCCACACGCACACACGCACACACGCACACACGCACAGCACACAGCGCACACACACAACGCACACACGCAAACAGCACACACGCACACATCACACAGCACACGCACGCGCACGCTCGGTCGCTTCTCGACACGCACGGGACACACACCACACACACGCATAACGCACACACGCACACACGTACACAAGCGCACACACGCACACAGCACACACGCACACACGACACACGCACACGCACGCACCAGCACTACACACGCACACACGCACACACGCACACGCACACACGCACCACAGCTACACACGCACGGACACACCACACCACACACACACACACACACACACACCACACACACACACGCACACCGACACACGCACACACACAGCACAGCACCACACGACACACGACACACGCACACACCACGCACCACGCACACACGCACACACGACACACGACACACGCACACGCACACACGCACACACGCACAGACGACACACGCAACAACGCACACGCACACACGCACACACACACGCACACACGCACACGCACGCATGCACACAGCACACACAACGCACACACGCACACACGCACACACGCACAAGCACTACACACGCACACACGCACACAGCACGACACGCACACACGCACACACGCACAACGCACACACGCACACACGCAACACACGCCCTCACCACAAGCCAACACACCCCACAACCATACGACCAGCACCCACGCCACACACACGACACACGCCCGACCCCACGCACACACACACACCACAACCACACCACACACACCACACCACACACCACACAGAATCAACACACCAACAACACACACAACACCCACAACCACACACACACACCACACACACACACACACAGCACACCACCACACCAAACACAACACACACACACACACACACACGCATACGCACCCCACCTCACCACACCACACACAACACACACACCACACAAACACACGCACGCACACGCACACGACACGCACAGCAACCCACACCACACGCACACGCACATCAACGCTCCACCCACACCACACACCACACACCACACGCACAGCACAGCCACACAAACGCACACGCAAGCACACACGCACAGCACAAACACGCACGCCGCGTCCAACGCACGACAACGCAACACACGCAACCACACACGCACACACCGCACAACCACACGCACACACACACACGCACACGCACACCCACACCACGCACCAATACACCACACCACACCACACCAGCACCGCTCGCACAACCACGACACACACCACACACACACACACACACACACACACACACACGCACACACACGCACAGCAACACACGCACACACGCACACACGACACACCACACGCACACACACACACACACACGCACACCACACCACACACACCACACACGCACACCAAACGCAAACCACACACGCACACGCACACCACACGCACACGCACCGACAGCACACACCACACCACACACACACACACACACAACACTCACACGCACACGCACACAACACACCCACACCCACACCACACCACAACAACCACACCACACACGCACAGACGCCACACGCACAACCCACATCACACACGCAACCACACCCACACCCACACACACCAACCACACAACACAGCACACCACACAGACACACACACACGCAACGCAACACACACAACACAACACACCACAGCACCACGCACCACGCCACACCACAAAACACACACACCACAACCACACCACACACGCACCAACACACAACCACACCAACACACACACGACCCACGCCGACACCACACCAAAACCCCCCAAAAATTTAAATTTTTTTACTTAATTTGGTTCAAAGGGGCTATCGGGCCCAAATAACAGAATAATCGTGTTATTGCAAATGTAATGTTTCATTTTTTTTTCGCAACTCGTGTCGGCCATTTCCAAATACTTGGCTTCAGCTGTTGTGGTGGCGATATCATGTGTTTGCCAGTAACGAAAAGGGATGGTGGTACCTATTAGAAGTTATAGGATCCGTGTACATGGGGCATAAGCGTCTAAATTTCATCTCAACTTAAAACAGTATTGAGTTCTTCAAAAATTAGTATTATTTCACCAAGTACCCATTCTAAATGATATTAAGCACTTCTTAGATTATATTCTTACTTACCACCAATAAATTGCCTACCTGTCCACCTACAAAACTGCAAGAAATTCGCCTAATTTACTCAATTCATCTTTGTTTCCAAAGATTCGTAGTTTATCTGAACTAACATGTTGAGCATTTCCCTTTCTATCCCAAAACGAATTAAATGCTGCTATAAACGTATCGGTCATAATGTTGATATTTTGCTAATGAGTAAGCTACATTATAGGGTTGAACAACTCATAGCTTTATTTACGATCGAAATGGTACGCAAAAGAACGTTTGTCTGTTTTTCGAAATATCAGGTTTCTGTTGACTAAGCGGTGATGGTTTGATGTTAATTTACACTGTTTTGAAAAAAGACTACTAACTAATGAGGGTGAATAAATTAATAATTAATTTACGGATTGTATTATTGGCATTGAAGATGTTTAATGTTTTTGAAAGTTGAAGCTTTCGATTGCTAAAGAAGTAAGACAAAGTTTAATTAGAAAGAAAAGAATTTCAGTGGAAAACTTTATAGCAACTTTTTTGTTTAGCACAGACAAGAATGCAAGCAACATAATCCTTAACGCATAATCGGTGATTAACTTGGAAGATAACGATAATAGACCGTTTATAAATAGTTAGTAAATTGTAACAGATGTAACAAGATTGTATTGTACTAAAGATTGATAATAAACTATTCCTTATGCGAAGTTTTGAAGGACTAGATTCCTGACAATTATAATTTTAAGTTGACGAGAGGCACGATCATTTTGTAGAGATTCCAGCTGAACTGATTGGCGTTATCGAAGGTTATTTGAACCATAGGAACAGAAGTCAAAATGCTGAGAGGTTGTCCCTTAGATGACGTGAGTAATTAGCCCTTTGTTTACGTTTGTAAGTGAATTAAGGTGACGTGATCTGTGAAAACTGGAGCTTAAATTTAATTTTTGCTTGTTTCATGAAATTTTATGAAAACGTAAATTTTACTCCATGTTTAAGTCTATCATATCATTTTCTTTGATGTAATGTTGGATACATTATAAGACCAAGACAGCTTTTAAAAAACAGGTATTTGGCAGTTTTAGAGGTGGTTAATGTACTCTAAGGTAGATAGAAATCAGATAATTGACATATGCATGCTTCTGAAAATTCAAGCGCAAATTTAATTGTTCAGATTAAAGAAATCATCTTAAACTCTTAACTTACAATCTTATTCATAGGTCGAAGTTACATCACCGATTTCGTAATTTATATGCCTTTAATATGTTTGTGTTTAGTATTTCATTTTTTCGAAAACTTTATGGTAATTTTGTAAAGATACAACCCTTGAACTCATTTTATGCAGTTCATAAAGATAAATTCACGCAATATAAAGACCCAACCTGAAGATTTCCATACCAGCGAGGAGAGATAAACGACCAAAGGGATGAATCCAACGTAAGTTCATTATCCTTTCCCTACTTCGATGGTGCTCTTACCAATTTGGACATTTTTATCCCGAGATAAAGATAGGGTGGTGCCTAAGTTCATTTTACCAAGCTACGACAATCCCTGCAAAGACAAACTTTGTTACCATCTCAATAAGTTTTACTACCACCCTTCCACCTTCTCATTTAGTTTAGTCTGCTCATTTTGAATTTTCCGTTACAACCCTTAGTGCCCATTTGACATGTGACAAGGTTAGGCACTAACTCTGAGTATACCGCCTCTACAATTTAAAGACACATGTAAGATTTAGAAATCATGCATCCTCTACGTTTTGTATCCTTTATATTGAAAGGTCCAGCATAATCCATCCTCGGAATATAAAGCAGATGATTAATATTGATACCGTGCTTAAGAATATTAACCATAATATGATTTATTAATTAAGGTTGACACTTGTAACACCTTGTGCAATATATATCTGAAACATTAGTGCTCTTGCTAACTCCTAACATTTAACGTATTGCTGTATCTGCGACCCTACGTGCAATAGCATTTTATGTTTACGTCACATTAACAAATATATTAATTCATGCTGTCTTGACAGAAGAATTCGATGTTTTTCATGAAAGTTTCAACTTGAATGTTTAGTTTTCCACCTTCCTTCATGGGACCCGCTAAATCAATAAAGGTAGTTAAACCCAGCAATTTGTGTTTAGCATTTAAGCCGTTTTCTCTGTTTAGCAAATGCAATTTCGTTAAAAAACAAATTTTATTGAGGTTATTATAAGATTATTGTACCAATTTCTAACTCACCTATGTTTTCCTTTGGTATATCTAAATTTAATATGAATCTATGGTAATATGCCAAAATCCTTTTCAATTCATTAACATCAGAGCAATCGTCAAACAAAAATATAAATCCTCTGTAAATAGAAACGCCTTGCCACAAAAGTTTGAGAAATATTTGGTTCACAACTAATGCAATAAATTACATCAGACTTATCTATCCGCTTTAAAATCAAGGACTTTTGACACCCTGTTACATAATTTTGGAAGCAATAATACCCCGTATAATTCTATTTGCGATACCCTTCTTATCTACCGGAGCAACTATAGTTTTCGGAGTTAATAGATTGACTTGCACATTTTCTAGTGAACCAATGTTTTTATATATCGAAGCTGTATGAGCAATTGGACTATTACTGGGATTCGAGCAAATTATCTATCTTCAAAATTCCTTGTTATTGCTCAATGTGCTACGGATGACCTTACATATATTTGTACATGAAATTGTTTAGATTTAAAAAGGTGTATTGATAATTTAATTTGTGCTACATAACTGAATGGATGGAGTATTTTACCGTAGTTCACTCGCGCGCTCTCTGTATACGTTAACACTCGCGCCACGGTCCTTTCGACCGACTGTCGAATTTATCAGTTTCAATCAAAATAAGATGATTTTAATAAGTGGTATGTTTATTATAGGCAATATAACAATATGTAATAAAAACTTAATACTAATTTGCAGTCTCAAAAATGAACAAAACATTATTTTCTAAATAATTACAAATTGAAAGTTTATTCACTGATATCTTCTTCTTTGCAGCCCACACAAGTAAGAACTGTATGTTCCTTACAAATATATTTCGAACACATATGGCATTGGGCTTTAGTTTTTCTATTTTTGGCTGAGGTGCAGTAGTTACAACGTCCGATAGCAGTGTTTTGTCTCAAAACTGTCGGTTCAATGTTCAAAATTTTTCGTATGTCAATTTTTAATTGTTTTGGTATGTTTTCCTGAAGCAATCTTCGTTGCATGTAATCATTGCATAGTTCTTTGCTCAAAGATTTTAGATAATTTCTTCGTTCGATATTAGATTTCGTGTTATCTCTGTATATAATCAGACTATTTATTGCCGCTATATTTAGTACTGAAAAAAATACCGTTAAGGGCCATCTTGCAGATTTCCGGGACACAGAATAGGTTCCTTTCATTTGGTCGACAAGATCGACACCGCCCTTGGTTGAGTTATAGTAAGTTATAATTGATGGTTTTTTTACATCGCCTGTATCTTCGTCTATCTCACCAACTTGATGCATTGTCGATATCATTAACACATTTTTATTCACCTTTGGGATGTACGATAACAACGTTACATTCGTTTTGTATGCAAATAAAGTTGAATACACTTCTCTGCCTTGGGAATTTCGAAATTCTAATGGAAGTTCACGCTTATTTTTTTATCGTTCCCACCACCGTCAATTTATCTTTCACCAAAGCGGCGGCAAGTGGTATTGAGGTGAACCAGTTGTCCATGGTAATATTACGTCCCGATTTCAAAATAGGTTTTACCATACGCTTGACAACACTTGCGGCGCTATTGTCAACTTGATACGGACCGTTTGGTTGTTTTCCAGCATAAATTTCCATATTTAGCGTATAATAAGTCTGCGAATCAACAAGCGAAAATATCTTGATACCATAACGGGCTGGCTTACTTTTTATGTATTGCCGAAAGCCACATCTCCCCCTAAACGATTCTAACATTTCATCTAACGTTGCATTTACCCCAATGACGTAATTTTGTTGACAACGGTGAACAAATCCATCAAAAAATTGCCTTATAGGTGCAAGTTTGTCCGTTCTTTTTCTCTAAACTCTGGCATGGATGTTGTCAAATCTCAAACATAGTAGAAGGAACGAGAACCGACTTTTTGACATAACAGATCGAAAAAATTCAACACCTGTACCATCGGTTTCCCACAGGTCTGTAATGTTTATGTGTTGTAAGCGCAACACACCTGCCATATACAAGAGACCAAATAGAGCTCTTATTTCTATTACATCGGTATCCTTAGCATCCCGTTCTCGTGAATATTTGTAGCGAACAGATCGAATAAAATGTTAGTGTTGGATACGATTTCTTGGAGAGTTTCTTCGGGAACAAATAATTGCCAAGAAGAAACTACAGTTGTTGCTGATTTAGCTTGATTGGTCGGGCCCTCATGAAAACTGTAAACATTTTTGGCTTTTTTTCTTCCCAAAGTTACTGGTGGAACTCTTCTCCAGATTGTTTTGTCTTTACCAACATAAGGATTCATTCTGTGTGTCAAGGGAATATCACAAGCTGAAGTGTCACTTTCCTCAATTTCATCATCAGTAAAACTACGTTCTTCAGCCTCAACGACATCAGAGTCCTCTTCAGCTCCACTTACATAATCGTCATCAAATTGCTCACTAGTAGTACTGTGGTTACTTTCGGACACATTGTCTTGTTCACTATCTTCAGCCTCTCCACCAATTAATTCTTCTTCACGGTTAACCTCATAGTGCAATGCTTGCAAGCGAGCTTGCTCTTTCTCGTAGTAAGCCATTCTAAAAACACAATAAAAATAACTTCACAAAACTACATGGATGTTAAAGAATAAACATACAGGAGAAGTATTGCTAATGATCACGTTTACGCTGGAATCAACAGAATTTTTTTACTAACGTTAACACAAGCGTCTACGGTCGAATCGACCGAAAGGTAAAATTTGCAACTAAACGCAAAGCCAGAATGCATACGACTGCGTGATACTAAGCGTTTAACCGTTTGGGGTGCAGTCATGCGCGATTCGACAGTTATAAGGAATCATATAAACGGTCGGTCTAAAAGACCATAGCGAGAGTAATCTAGGGTTAACGCTTTTAGTATTTGTATCATTGTATCCAATTTTCAATCAAAAAAGAGAAAAGTAACAAAATTCCTGTCCTTAACACCTTATAATTACTAATGAACGGAATAATTTTATTGGACTGGTATATAAACCGACGAGTTCGGGTAGATATATAAATTACTTATCACATCCATATAAACCGAAGGTAAACATAATTATTATTGAAAAATAAAATCACTAGAATTTGTCATCCTTCCTTAATAAATTAAAAAAAACGTCAAAAGATCACTTCCATTTATTGCTTAGTAAAGTCATATATCATTAAAATCTTTTATCAATGAAAAGAACTTTAAAACGACAAGAAAAATACAAACCTTTAAAAACCCTTACTGCAACATTAAAGGATGCAGATCCCTAACTATATTTAACCTTCCCATCTCAAAGAAAAAAGCCAAACATATCTGCCCGTATGTGTGTGCGTGCGTGATGTATTCGTGGTGTGTGTGCCTCTGTGTTTCTTCGTGAGCATGTGTTCATGTGTGCGTGCGTGTGTAAGAAATTTGAATGCATTCCAATTTGACCCAAACGTTTACGGGCCAAACATTCAGACCACAGTGAAATTTGGTAACGATCGGTGTAGGGATTACGGAGTAATAAACTGTCATCAAGAATAACACGCTCAATTTCGGTGTCAACTCAGATAATGTGTAAAACGCGTTGGTCATTACGCAAGTATACAGTTTGTTAATTTGTAATAGGTATTAATTCGGTTTCACAAATTCTATTTTATATTACTATTCTAACTTTGTAGACTACATCTCATAATATCCATAAAGTTAATAAACTTGATCATCGTCCTTTGAGTTGCGATTCAATGCAAATCATGAATAAGGTTAAACCAGGTGTATCGGTTGTCGCTTGCACTAGTATAAATGTTAATAACCTGTAGCGCATAGAATAAATGATTCTGAAAGAGGTAAACTTTTTTTTAATTCACTAAATATTTGTATTTAAAAAAAACTACAAAAGTAGTCAAAATTATGAAAAATTTATTTTACTCTTCATTTTGTTGTTTTTGTTGAATCGACTCAAATAATTGAAGGTGAGAAAGTTTGTCGAGCTGGCTAACCCAAATGAAAGAAGTTGCACACTACTCTGTAACAGTAGACATCATTCAAACCGTCTTTACCAGGTTCTTGAACTTTCCCTGCAAAGTGAAACATTATTAATTTATGAATACTAAAAATACTCAAATACGAGTAATAAGGGGCCAGATTAGGGACACAACCTCCGCGCATGTGCCCTGTGTAGTTTTTAATTCCGGCCCCTGGAGGATATGCAACCGTGGACACGTATCTTCATTGCCGCCTTCTTTTCAGGCCCCATTTTCAACCCCTAGATGACGTATTTACGGTAAACACCCTGTAATTAAGGCCGTTTTGACAGTATTAATAGCCTTGTTGGCAGTCTAGCCCCTAGAGGGCGCGTGTGCGTCATTTTAAGCCCTTGATGACGTATTCATGGTATTCACCTAGTAATTAGGGCCCTTTTGTCAGTATTAAGAGCATTTTTGGCAGTCCACTATCTGAATTTATCTGGCACGAGGCGATCCCTTTCTGATTGGTCCATAGACACCGCACCAGACTCCGAGCTCTGACCAATCAGTCCCATTCAAATGAAGCTTGATCAAATCAACCAAACCAAATGCATAATCAGATTTTTAATGAAAACCCATTTTAAACCGCAAATTAACATAGAAATGAATTTAAGAAGCTGAGATAAAGATTCATCATATCCTTCAGGTAACGATTCTCCCACTGTATATATCTAACACCCCATGAGAGAAAACAGTCGTTCATCCACAAATCAATTTCAATCAAACCAATATTAATAAAACCAATCAATCAAGTCATAAATTACAGCTTACAAAAACCAACTTTCAACTCAAAAATGCCGGCTTGGTTTAACTTAAAACCCAGTATTTTTGAGTTGAAAATTAGTTTTTATAAGCTGTAAGTTAAATCATACCAGTATTTTTGAATTAAAAGTAAAACCAAACAGGTATTTGTTAATTGAAGGTTGATTTTTGCAAGCTGTAACTTAAGTCAAACTGGTTTTTAGAAATGAGAATTCGTTTTTGCAAGCTGTAAGTTAAATCAAAGGCTATTTTGAAAATGAAAGTGGGTGTTTTAAGTTGTAAGTTAAACTACACCCGTATTTTTGAATTGAAAGTTCGTTTTTGTAAGCTGTAAGTTAAACCATACCAGTATTTTTTTATTAGAAAGCTGGATTTGCAGGCTGTAAGTCATAATTTGATTGATTGATTTGTTTGAGTTTGGTTTCATTGAGATTGACTTGCGGATGATCGACTGTTTAGGAAGTGCCAGCTCTGAGTGTCGGTTAGCCTTATCCACAAAGTAAGCGGTCGCTCATGGGAGTTAGGTATATGCAGTGGGAGAATGGGTACCTGAAGGTTATGAAGAATTGTTAGCTCAGCTTCTGGAATTCATTTCTTTATTACTTTGCGGTTTAAAATGGGTTGCATTTAAAACCTTACTATGCATTTGGTTTGGTTCATTTGATTCAGATTGATTTAATCGAGATTTATTATTTGCTTGAGATTAATTGGTCAGAGCACGGAGTATGGGGCGGTGTCTATGGTCCAATCAGAAAGCAAGGGGATGGCCTCGTGTCAGATGAACCAAGATGCAGGACTGCCAAAAAGGCTCTTAATACTGTCAAAACGGCCTTAATTACACGGCGAGAACCGTAAATGCGTCACCAAGGGGTTCAAATTGATGCCTGAAAAGAAGACCGCAATTAAGATAAGTGTCCACAGTTGCATACCGTCCAGGGGCAGGAATTTAAAACTACACAGGGCGCATGCGCGGAGAATACGTTCCTATTCTGGGCCCTCACTACTAATACGTAATGTTCTATTATAATAAGGCTAATCTTATATACAAATAAACCTTATGATAGGGTTTGTAATATAATTATGTAAGAAAACAAATAATAAATAAGTAACTATGTGCACCATAAAATATGCCGACTGTACCCATTTCTTGAATAAAATTGTAAGTAACGTGGTAAATAAACCAAAAGCTTACTCAGAAACTCAAAACTTTCCCCACAACATTTAATTCAAAAATTAGTGAACGGTTAACAAAATTGGTGACTAGTTTCGACAATCGCCATCTTCAGACCTTAAAAAATACAAATAAATTTGTTTTTGATACGTTGTTGAAAATTCGGTTAAAACACTTAAAAAGCGTAAATTTAAGGAAATTCTAAATGTCTTGAAATACATATAAGAAGAAAAATAGAAACTACCTTTTACCTAAGGTTCCATCAGAAGATAGTTTCTAAAATGAATATTATAATACGCTACAAATTCAGACGATATAACAACATCGAACAAATTAGGCCCTCAAGAAGAACTCATAAGTTAGTTAAAATTTAAAACGGATTCCTAGCTATATTTTATTACAATCTTGATCGATAAAACATAAAACGGGCAAAGTTAACAAAATTCAAACCCATGTTGATGTATAGGGATGAATTGACAAACTCGCAGAACTAATCGATCTATGGGGGTCGAGATCAAGCTATTATGTTCATTAGTATTTTTGTACTTTTAGTATAAACAAATTTATATGTACTTTTTAAGGTCTTAAGATGACAATCACCGAAACTAGTCACCAATTTTGTTAATCATTTACAAATTTTTGATCTGAACATTGTGAGGAAGGTTTTGAGTTTCTGAGTATACTTATGATTACCACAACCCCACTTCGAGTATCAATTATGGAGTTTAATTTAAGTGGTAAATAGATTTGCTTTAGTTTTAGTTGGTACACTGTAACGTGAACAACACACACACACACACACACGACACACACACACACACACACAACA
>JARFJB010002150.1:972500-1060000 GCA_036346205.1 Vesta saturnalis | reverse complement strand
TTTCTTTTCCAATGGATGTGCGGGCCAAAATAAGTACAACCATATAGTTTACATGCTGATGTTCAGGCTACATAGAAAAGCTCCGTCCAGAATTAAATCTATTACACTGTTCATTTCTGAACAGGGTACAAAAATGTGTTTTTTTAATGTAAATTTTTAACTCTTCCCACGGGCAAACGGTACATTTTGATATATAAATAAATTGTGTCCAATTTACTTATTTTGACCTCTACTACAGCAGTTGCTCTGTGTCCCAGCAATGTTGGGACACCCTGTATATATATATATATATATATATATATATATATATATATATATATATATATATATATATATATATATATATATATATATATATATATATATATATATATATATATATATATATATATATATATATATATATATATATATATATATATATATATATATATATATGGACATATTTCAAAGCATTTCTGTAATTCTAAACGTTTTAAAAGCGATCCTTTTGAAGCAATTTAAAACATAAAAATAATAAGATTAAAATAACGAATATTAAGAACGTTGATAATTTGTTAGCGGAAATGGATTTAGATATGAAATTTAGATGTAGATTAAACTACGGATTTGTTTATTGATGTATATAAATAAAGTAGTAAAAATAAGTAGGCAAGCATTACAAAACTAAACAAATAAAATGACAAGGAAAATACTAAATGGAATACAAGTAAAAACAATATTTATTTATACCTTCTTTAAAGCATGGAAAACAAACTGCCCAAAATGCAGCTTAATAAAGTATATATTTGAAGACAATACAAAGGAAATAAATTACAGCTAAAAGTTTAACAATTGTTATAATTTAGAAGAACCGTGGCAACGACGCACAGAGCATCCCTAAAAAGCAAAATTTAATTAAGAAGTAGTGACGATTGAATATTAGAGTATGCCGCGGAAATAACGAATTTAATGAGTATTTTGCAAATATTGGAGCTGATTTAACGAATTCATTACCTGAGAGAGACCAAAAATGCAAGCATAATAAAAAAAACAACACCATTTTCTAGAGGCAGATGTGTATAATGTCATAAGAGAATTAAGAAACGCTTCTATGGTATTTCACAAAAAGTTTTGCTACTACTCATATAATAAATGGATGTTATGGCAACGGTCTTCATCTTGAAGGACTTAAAACTGCAGTAATATATCCTATCTTTAAAAGTGGAAATAATAAAAATTTGACAAACCTTAGATCTATAATAATTACATTTTACATATCTAAGATAAAATCAATAGTATAACCATTTTGAACATTATAATTTACTTTCCTCTACGGAGGAAAACGGTACATAAGATGCACTTAGATGTTTAGGTAATAAAATATATGAAGGTTTGCATGCCTCTAGGCCATCACTTGCATTTCTCTTGGACCTTACTAATGCGTATGACTGTGTATCCTTATCGATGCTTTTACAAAAATATATGGAGTTAGGAGAGTAAGAAATAGGTTCCTATATTCCTTTTCAAGAGACAGGGTCAAAAATTTCCTGTAATGCTCAGTTTAGTACCATGTAGTATTTACGGATTGCCACAAGGTTGCATATTGGGACCCTTACTGTATGTTATTTATGCAAATCACTTACTGCAATCCGAGATGGGTGAATCAACATTAGTTTCATACGGTAACGATACGGCTTTATTTCGTGGGGAAGGGTTGTTCGTGGCAGAATTCATTTGGAAAGGTGCAAAATCAAGTTATTATCACAAACTGCCGACTAGAAAATAAATTATTATCATTAAGTATACTTTAAATGTACCTTTTAATCTAGAAAAACAATGTGTTTGATATAGAACAATTAAAAATCTGTAATTATGGCAGTGATTGTGACGCCACAGATTGCACGAGTAATATGTATATAAACAGTACAGGTTCTATCAAATATCTGGGAGTATATTATGATGGAATATAAGAAACTACGAAAATCAATCTACATAATTATTTACAGTTCTAAAATATCATCTAAATACAAAATCGCTAAACATAATTTATTACGGTTGAGTGCAATCTATAATAAACTACGGTTTATTAATTTGTATTAATATATATATATATATATATATATATATATATATATATATATATATATATATATATATCATCCGCTAGTAGACGGAAATACGTTTTATATTTTGAATATTGAGTATATGCAGGTAAACAGCCAAATGGGCCGTATAGGTTGAGTAATGCTGCAGAGGACGTCGTAAAGAGATTGATTACACCAATTTCTACCTCAGGGTGAAATTTTACAATTGACAATTTTTACACTAGTGCTCCTTTGGTAGATGGTTTAACCAAAAACCATAAGACCGCAGTGGTGGGCATCTTGCGCAAGAACAAAACAGAATGCCGCCATGCTTTATACAAAAAGGCAGGCGTAAATATTCAAGTATTTTTGGGTTTCCAAATAACACTACAACTGTGTCGTGCGTACCGAAGAAAATCTGGTCTAAGGTCCTGTTATCTTCCCTTCATGGTGCCGCTTAAATTGACGAAAGTACTAACGAAACGCAGAATCCTAGTACCTGAACAGGCTAAAATTGGCCTATCGAGCTAAAGCACTCAGAAACACTTAGGAGAATGGATAGTGAGATAATGAATTGCCAATAAATGCCTATGAACAGCTACCTTAAATTTTCTCGTATCATAAGTGAGAGGAAAGCAGGAACTAGGGAGATCATTCCAGAGTTTAGAAGCCGTGTAGGAAAATTTCGCCCGTTTGGTACGACAAGTGGAAATTTGTACTGCGTACTGATGATGTGAATGAGCGAACCGAGTGTTTCTCGCAAAGATAGCCCGAGATGGTATCAAAGAATATAATTCAGCAGCACAATAGCCGTTGGAATAACGATAATACGAAGAAAGAACTGAAACCATCCTTCTATGCTCAAGGGACTGTATGTGACAAATTAAGGACGGGTCATTTGTAAGCCTAATCGCTCTCGAGAGCGTATTGGGGAGCACTAACCCAGAGGTGAGAATTATATTCCAGATGACGCCGAATTTGGGCCTTATACAGCAGAAGGAGTTGTCGAGATGTAAAGTACTGCTTAGATCTGTACAAAAGCCTATTTTACAAGCAGCTGTTTTGGTAGCTGACAGAAGATGGTCAACCCATGAGAGATTTGAAGATACAGTCATACCCAACAGACTAGTAGAGCGTGAAAGCTTAAGAACTGAGCCATTCATACTTACAACAGGAAATAATCGATCTTTTTTGGCGGACACAAGGCAACACTGAGTTTTGTTAGCATTAAGTTTAACCAGATTATTGCTTCCCTATTCGACAATACGTTAAACGTCGTTGTTGATTGAATTTGTCATTTCACCTTTAATCGCTTGATTTGACATAGAAGGTCTATGAGTAGACTGAGATGAACTACAGTAAAAAGTGCTATCGTCAGCAAAGCAATGGATGGGGTTAGTTGTTGAAGAAATAAGGTCATTGATGTACAGCAGAAAAAGTGTAGGCGCTATAACGGATCCCTGTGGTACGTCCGCGTTAATGCTAACTTCTTTTGAAAAAAGCAATCAACTACGACACCTATTCGTCTTTTATCAAGGACACTAGAAACTCAGTTCATGAGCATATCATTTAACCCAAACGAGGTGAGTTTGGCAAGTAAACACTTATGCCAAACTTGGTCAAATGCCTTTGAGATATCTAAAGCGACTACAACTGTTTCACCGGACTGCTCTACTGTATTGTTCCAAACTTGGGTCACATATGAAAGAAGATCACCTGTTGAACGACTTTGCCTAAACCCATATTGGTGGTCACTAAGGAGTTTGTTAGTTTCAAGGAACGTGAGCAGTTGCTGATTGATGGCGTTTTCCATGATTTTAGACAAAACGGAGGTGATGGAAATTGGTCGGTAGTTTGAGGGATCGGTCTTATCGCCCTTTTTGGGAATATGTTTGCTAACTTCCATGATGAAGAGAATTCCCCAGAAGACAGAGATCGTATAGAGCTTAGATAGGACTGGTACTAGTTCGGGGGAACATTTCTTTAAGACAATAGCTGAGATACCGTCTGGGCCAGTCGCTTTATTGATATCAAGCCTACTGATCATCGATTCCAAGAGCTTGTACCGAAAATGAATTGGTTTCATAGCGTATAAAGAAGAGTTGACTAGGGGCACATCTTTTCCAGAATCATTGAGTTTGATGCAAACAAATCCACAAAAACATTGGCTTTGTCTACAGAATCAGCAACTACCGATCCGTCAATAGATGTCAGGGGTGGGGGGGGAATGAAGATGTTCCAAAGTTTTTACTAATGGCTGTAGCTAAAGACCAAAATTTACGACTGCCTAAAGGAGATGTAGCTAGTTCATTGCATTTTCGTTGTTCGAACAACTTTTTAGTTTTAGTGATGACGCTTTTGAAGCACCAACGTATTCTACATGACTGTCGACCGATTTATTAGATTTCCATTTAATGTAATATTTATTTTTTAAAGATATTGCATCAGGACAAGCCTTATTGAACCAGGGTTGGGAACGTGAATGACCTATACGGTACCGTTTCTTTGGGAATATATAACTCCATTCACATGAGGATGACTTCAGATACTGAAAGAGCGATGTCCGAAGAAGAGGAACCCCTTGCATGTTTTTTAATATTCTGATACGGTTCTCTGTACCTATCTCTTCGTCTGTTTGTGCAATTGTGTAACTTTATTCTGTTTCTAACGGTATAGGTTCTTTATACCTCTTCAACTTTTTAAATTATCTACTGTTTTTTGTGTAATCAACTACGATCATTTGATTTCCTACGCGTATAGCTGTGAAACTTTAACAAAATTTCAAAACAAACGACTGTTGTTAGCAGTTATTTGTTGTTAGTTTTTGTTCGCAGTGCCAGTTTAATTTAATGTTTATGAGAAATGGAACATAATACATATTCAAATGCTTATAACTTAAATTTATTATTTATTCATGGGCGTTGCAAATTGCAGTGGGATTATAAACAGAACATGTATAGTTTTTAATGAAACATACCTCAATTTTCCACCGATACGCAGAAAAAAGTTAAGAAGAATTCTAAAAGATCCACCAAAGTATGATCGAAGTACAGACAGAATTTTACCAAAGCTAATTACTTCAAACGAAGATAATAAATGTGCGAGCCTGTTTGAACGTTAATTCAGAATCCTCAACTTGTGCCGTAGAATATGATTTAAGTATTTTACGAGTGTCCATTCTCAGAATACTAAGAACTAATGGTATACATCGATACAAATTTAAGCTACTTTCTGCTCTTCATCCGGGCGACGTCGTCCAACGTGTATCATTTCGTGTAATGATGTTTATGCGATACCAAGCAGATCCACAGTTTTTTCGACATTAGATGGACAGAAGGGTCAACATTTGTGAGAAATGGTATTTTTAATAGAAATAATACTCATTTGTGGTCATCTGAAAATCCTCATGTTATTCGGGAAGAAAACCTCCAAAGTAGATTTTGTTTCAATGTATTTTGTCTAAGCAAAGATAACCAGATTGCTTACCATATGTACGAAGAAAATTTAAATGCCGACATGCATCTCAATATTTTATAAACAGTTGTGGTAGATTTTCTGGATGATATACCTTTAGACCAACTAACGAAATGTTAGTACCAATTAGACGGGCCTCCATTTTATTGTCATAAAGAAATCGATGAACAGCTGACTCAAACTTCTTTAGATAGATAGATGAGATGTCTAAGACCGTGGAATTGGCCAGTGAGGTCCCCTGACCTCACGCCTATAGATTTGTACGTTTGGAAAGTAATGAAACAAAGAGTTTATCCCGCACCCGTACTTTCAAAAGAGCATTTTGTTGCTAATCGAGTATGAAGAGTGTTCCGTGAATTGCCTGCAGATCAAATAGCAAAACCTGTGAATAGTGGTGTTACCTGTAGAATCTACAAGTGTTTAACTGCTAATAGAGGTCATAGCTAATAGAGGTCATATTGAACACATATGACTCTGTAGAGTTCGTTCTTTTGGCTAAGAACAATGTTATTATCAACATTCATAAATAAATGTGTATTATCAAATAAAGCCTGTCCGGTAGAACTGAACGGGTATCGGATTAACAAGGAGGATTGTCAATATATGGTTCTATTGTGCTTGAAACCGCCTTAATGCTTTGCTGTCTCGTACTTATTGTACGTGACAAAGAAAGATGGATATATTATGAATAATGCCTCTATTTCTGCCGAACAAAAGCGTTTGCAACTTTCACACATAATGACAAGGCAATAAGAATCAGATGCAGGTAGAATAGAAATTCAATAGGTATAATAAAATGCCAGTGGTTCTCAACACTGCTTTAACATTATATAATTTGTGAAGAAATGCAACTTTTGTATAATAAAAATAATAATCGATTACTAATTACCTATAAGTAATTTCAATTGACACCTTTCACTTATACTTATAACAACAATAACAAATACATTTTATTATAGTTAGTAAATATTAATTAAATTACAAAGATATACTTTTATAATTAAATGTAAAATTATAATTGTCATTCGGCTTCAGATTCATCACTTCCTGAGTCATCCAAATCTTGGAAAAGATCATCGTCATCACTTTCTTCAGTGTTAACTGTGAAAATAAGAGGTCTTACTTCATCCACAATCTCTTCATTAACAAAAGTATCTTTAATTATTTTATCCGTATGATCAATACATTTTTGCCATATTTCCGCACTAACTGTTTTTAATGCGTCGTTCCACGTATTAAGAACATCTTCGTCTTTTCCGGATGTCGCAACGATACTTTTGTCGTATTTGTTCTTAGTAATGCCCCATACCAACTCAATTGGATTGAAATGGCAATGATACGGGGCAGGCGCAAAACTTCATGTCCATATGATAGAGCTAGCTCATCGATTACATATTTTTCGCATTGGTCTACTTTGTTTCTTTTGGCCAATTCCACTAACTCTGCCTTTGTCATAAAATTTTCCCACGCTATTTTTTAGCGGTTAACCATTGCTGTATTTCTTCTTTTTCCAAGAAACTTTGACTGCCTTCTCTGCCTTTCGAGAATGATAACTCGCATTGTCAAGGACAATTATTGATGGTTCCTCTAATTTTTGTAAAAGTGATTCCTCAAACCATTTTTCGAACAATTCTGCGTTCATATTATCGTGATAATCTAATGATTTATTTTTGTACCGAAAATTAATTGACTTCCGTCGATAAAACCGTTTCTGTTACCTGCTTCAATGATAATAAATCGTTTTCCATCTGATGATTTGTTCGGTTGATGTAAACTCTTTGCACTGTTATCTTGCCAAGTACATTTTGACGTACTACCTTTACTAAATATCCACGTTTCGTCTGTAAAACAAACTGTCTCGAACTTTCGGAGTTAAGATTTTGAGATACTTTCTCAGAAAAACGTTTCTTTTGGCGACAATGTGGCTTTGTTCACAAAACCGCGTCTATTGTTGGTTTTTGGAATTTAAAGCCCATATTTTTTAACACTAGAGCCAAACTGGTTTTTCCTATTTCATACGCGGTTCTCAATTTTAAGAAGTTTAATAATGAATTTAACGTTACGTGCTCCTTCTTCGCGTACATCTCGTATATTAATGCACGAATTGTTTGTTTTCCATTTTTGGAAAATCTGTAGTGCAAAGTTTGACACGCTGTTTTTTCACTGGAGGTTCCAACTCGCCGCCATTTTTTTTAAAGCACAGATTTTCCCACCGTCGAAACCGAAAGTTTTAACGCGTTTGTTGTTCTTTGTTGAACAGAAAATGTAGATAATAGTGGACCACCATTTTCTTTTTCTTCTTTAAAATAATCGACTGTATTTAAAACTAATTCGCGAATTTCTTTACTCAACTTTTCGGCATTATATTAATGGTTAGTTTATATAAACGCTTACTCAAAGAATAATGATAATATAGATATTGCAGTTGTTTTATTTATACCTATATGTACCTACTAAATGGTATAATAATCTATTATTAATTACTTATTGTTACAGTATTGCATATTTATTTGGATTCTTTTGTAATTGGAGTACACTAAAACGTCATTACCATACTTAGGTATACAATGAACTTTCTAAATGTAAATTGAAATACCTATACTTAATCGAATATTCATTATTATGAATGGCTTTTATAAATGTTTATTATAAAAACTTGCATTCTTCCATAAATTTTAAATGTAATGTTAAAGCAGTGTTGAGAACCACTGGCATTTTATTATACCTATTGAATTTCTATTCTACCTGCATCTGATTCTTATTGCCTTGTCATTATGTGTGAAAGTTGCAAACGCTTTTGTTCGGCAGAAATAGAGGCATTATTCATAATATATCCATCTTTCTTTGTCACGTACAATAAGTACGAGACAGCAAAGCATTAAGGCGGTTTCAAGCACAATAGAACCATATATTGACAATCCTCCTTGTTAATCCGATACCCGTTCAGTTCTACCGGACAGGCTTTATCAAGCATTAAGTAGAATTTTTTAGACTATATGTTTTATTTATAATCCAATCGCAACGTACGACAATAAATGATAAATATTAAATATCAGAATTTAAATTTTATATGCTCCATTTCATATGAGCACTAAACTAAACTGGCACTGTAAAAAAAAACTAACAAAAAGTAACTCGTGACAGCTTAGCTGTTTGTTTTGGAGTTTTGCTAAAAATTTCACAACCATTCTCGCAAGAAATTACATGATTTTAGTTGATTACACAAAAAACAGTAGACAACTTAAAAAGTTGGAGAAATGGGTATAAAAAAACCTATATCGTTACAAAGATAATAAAATTACACAATCACACAAGTAGACGAAGAGATAAGTACAGAAATCCTTATATCGTTGGAAAGAGAATAAAATTCTGTATCAGTATATTGAAAAACATCCTGGACGTTCCATTTGAACAAACCTAACCCATGTAAGAGTGAATTTAACTCGGCATTAAATTTCCACAACCCTGTATGCATCTAAGCCAATAAGGTTTAGATGGGAAGCTTAGGGATCGAGCTAGTCCCCTTGTGAATATTTCCGCACTATCTTTCTTGTTGTAAAATACACATGCTTTTAAACTTGTCACAGAGTCTTAATTTTACTGAAAAAAAACAAGTGTCTTAAAAACGATTAGTTTTAGGAGTATGGAAATTTGAACAGAGTTCAACTAAAACGTCCCGAAGAATGAAAAATTGTAAATTGTGATTCTGTGTGTTCCATTTAAAATAATGAAAATGACATCAAGCTCCTGTATAACCGGAAGTGGTACGTGGACGCCATTATTTTACTTGAGTAGGGCATGCACACGAATACTGTTGCCAAAATTTTCAAAATTCCAATCGAAGTAGTCTCCGAAATAATTCTAACGGGCTGTCACCCTCATTTTTTTTTTAAAAATAAGTCCATGGTAACACAAACTTGTATATTTTTAATGGAACACCCTATATATTATTCCAGATTTGAATTTTACTCGCTTCGTACATTACCTCAACAAAATTTCAGCATCTTATAGAATTCCAAAGATATGATAATTTCTTTATTTTAATGGACATGTGTTGATCACTCTGTATCTTTCAAGAACAAACCAAATTGATTATTATTTGTAGTAGGATATTTTTTATGTATGTGGTCCATTTTATTTTTATACAGATAGCTACACGAAATATCGAAAGACGTATACAGTATGATCCAAAACGAGAATAGTAGATTTTCTCGAAATTTTCAAATAGAACACTATATATTTCATCGGCATGAAAAGGCGGACAAGTAATATTTTTTAAAGGAAACATATGTACATTTTATTCCTATTGGGTGCGGAATAAAGTCCACAGCGTCTTTTATGTTTGTAATTATACCGATATGTTTCAGTTTCAGAGATATTAATCAAAAGCTGTTATTAGATATAGGTTTCTAATAATAATAATACTATTTACAACAAATTTTAATATTAAAATGATATTTTTTATAATCGGACTAGTATCTTTTTTTTTAATACACTCTTCTACTGTGTTAAAATACATTAGACATGAAGCGTACTAAGGTGAGGAAAAAAACTACTGTTTCTTGCGTGGTAACTGTCAAATAAGTAAACACTAACGTTTCAATTTACGTATCAGCTATAAGTTTTATACATTGTTAGTTACGTGTTGATAAATATTATCATTTATTTGCGTTACAACTATTTTCTATACGGTAATTATTTATTTAAGTAATTTTTGCTGATAAAAGTGCTTCTTGTGATGGAGTACCAGAAAAAATGATCTCGTAGATGCAATTTTTATATTAGGGGAATGCCATAGAACTCTTTTCTGGCAAGTCGAGTTTATGCATTCCGAATGAACACATCCAGACAAGCGAAGCCTGTAAAATTTATTACAAATAACGGGGCATGTATACTATACAAAACCAGTTAAGAGTAGACCCATTGGAAGTGAAGAAAGTGAATTGTCTGTTGTGTTATGTATTACCAAAAATCCTTCAGTTTTGCTGTAGGTGTTAGTGAACGAAGCGTTCAAAGGATTTTGAGGGGTAATCGTTTTCATGCGTATCATATCCAGTTTCATCCACTAGTTGATATGGATTTGGAGCGACATGTCGTACTTTGCAATTGGGCTCAGCATAGGATTGATATAATTTTCAACTTTGTTGGTAATGCTTTGTTCACGGATGAAGCCACATTTCACAAAAATAGATTTGTGGATCGCCATAACTTCCACAACTATTCAGATCAGAATCCGAGGATTTTCAGGCAGGTTGACTATCTACACAAATGGTCAATAAATGGTTGGGGCGAAATTATTGGTGAACATGTTATTCGACCTTATTTCTTTAATGGGCATTTGAATGGAGCTGTGTATCTTGATTTTTTGCAAAATTATTTGCAAAATTTGTATGCAAATTTGCCAATAACTGTGAAGAATGAAATGTGGTTGCAACACTGTGGAGCCCCCGCCCACTATTCTGTGCACGTCAGGGACCATCTTAATGCATTCTTTCCAAATCGTTGGATTGCCGGAGTTTGTGAAAATATTTTTAAAATCTGCTGTCTAGCAAGCATTTTATTACTCCATTTTAATATTTTTTGTAATAAAAATCATTTAAATTTAGCAGAAGACGGGAGTTAAGAAACAGGACCCTGTATGCACAGTGCGGTAATTTAATTCCGCGACTGAAACCATAAAAACGAAACGGTAAAATTTTTTACAAATCTCTCTTTTCCTTTATTCAAAGTATTCTCTTCCTAATTCAATGCACTTTCTACAGCAACTCAATAGTGACTCAAACGTCTCCTCGAGCTCATTTTTCAGTATTGCCTCCAAGGTACGCGTCGACGTTCCTTAGATGGTCTCAGTGTCTTCAAAAACACATCCTTTCAATTTCATTCACTTTTGAGAATAGTGTGAAGTCAGATGTTGATAAATCTGGTGAATACGGTAAATGATTCAACACACTTGACTTGACTTTATGCCAAACATTGACGAACAATGAACGATGTGTAACTCGGTGCATTATCGAGTAACAGGTATTAGTCGTCAGCATCGCGATACTTAGGTCGAATTCGACGAATTCTGCCCGACAAAAATAGAAAGCAGCAGTAACTGTTTGGCCACCTGGGATGAACTCCCGGTAGATGATGCCCCTTGCTGTCAAAGAAAACAACTAACTTTGTCTCAATTTTTGATGGAACTTTTCGTGTCTTTTTTACTTGAGGTGATGATTTTGACTTCCGTTCGACACTTTGACGCTTTGTTTTCGATTCATTTGAAATGAAAATATCAACTTTCCATTTTTAATGTGGTGCCCTTTGTTTTATTTTTATCAGAAAACATGCTGTCATTCCATTGATTACATTTTTTGCAAATTTCAAATAACTCTTTATATTTATAGACGTCTTCTGTGTCAGCAAATCCAAATTCTAATGATTTCGCGCTACAAGGTAGAGAATTGTAGTAATGTGCAGTATTAGCAATGTTCCTAGTACCAAAATTTGGAATGCTGCCAAGAAAGTAACAGTCGCGCATGTTCTTTTAAGGACTGATTGATGCTTAGCTTTTCATTCCTTAGTTTTTTTAGAAAAAATATTAGTAAAAGTACATTTAAAATCTTTTTTTTATTGTTGTCCTGAATGGGCCTAACGGGCTTAAGCCCCTAGACGGGGTTTGCGTGTGGGGGCGGCCAATTAGAAACTAGCTGTTTACGGTTTAGTAGTGAGGCCACGGGCGACTGGTATTGCCTACACCCCAGAGACTGTGCTACCAAAAAGGCTAAACAGGGGCTAAAGATGCCAAAAATACGTCATCAGGGGGTTGCAAATACCATCGGGAAAGAAGCCGGACTGCCCAAAAGGGCTCCAAATAGTACCAAAATTGTACGAATTAGGAGTGAAAGATGAGCATGAATACGTCATCAAAAGTTGAAAATAGTACCGGAAAAGTGGCGCGGGGGAGGCGTCTCGTTCCTACTGATATTCATTTTGATATTTTATAAGTAAAAATATGTAACAGCATCGTATGTTAATAAAATATGAGACCTCGGTTACACATTTGGTTAATTTTTAGTACTTCAATTATCCTTTTGGTTTCAAACCATGCAATTTTTTTAATTTTTTCTATTACAATTAAATCGTTTTGTTAACTTTGTATTGTTCTATTTAATTATTTACTAATAGCTTGTACACATACACTTCTTTCGTAATTTTGACCTGTTGACCAAATAAGCATTATTATTAAATAGAAGCCATCATCCGTAGCAAATAGCGTATGACGAAAATGGTTGAATTTGCCATTTACACTTTCTACTGATTCATTCGAATTATCCACACTGTTTCTGCTCAGTACCCATGGATAGTAATTTTTCTAGAAGGTAAAACCAGGGAGGGTGTAATATTATGCTAGGTACTAACAAATTACTTACCAGACTTAAAGAAAGACACACGATGGAGTTTAATGTATTAATAAAATATTAAAAACCGGTACATACACTCAAACTCAGCACGAATCACAAACACTCGTTAAGTTACTCTATCACGGCGCTGCATGATCACAAATGCGTTAAAATGTGTAGTAATTTATATAGCCACAATTGTTTACTGAAGGCAAGTACCTTACCCCAGTCAACAACGCACTAGGCGTTCTTAATTATTGACTTATACATAGGATTTTTGAAATGAAATCCCTATTTACTGTAGGTACGACAGAAAAAAATTTTCAACTTTCTACAAAATCCCCTTTAAATACAAGGGGTCGTCATCAAGAGTGAGCCACATGGTAACTAGTACCATCTGAATATCAACTGGCACCCTTAGCTAAAAGTACTAGTTGAAAAGTACTTTTATTGTATATTGTAATGCTCCCGCCCATATAGGAGGTGCAAAAGTACTTATTAGTTGCCATGGTACCGTGAGCAGGGAACGGCAACCGTCAAAGTGAGTCATCGCGCGACCAAAAATAACGAAAAGGCTAAATCGTTATCGTTATCAGTAAAATTTAGTTTTCAAAATTGAGCTTAATTTTAATGAAAGAAAATGTATATTTAATATATTTTGGAAAAATGTGTGCTTTAAAATGTGATTTGCAAGAGAATTTTTTTTAAATTTAGGAGGTTCTCATAGATTGTGGTATGGTATCATCAAACTTTGCATGCACTGTCACGTTCACAAGGGTACTGATGCCTAAAACAGGAGGTGTGTTGAAACCGCTATTCAAATAACCGGTAGCTCAGCCTTTCTTGAAAGCATTTGGATGCGCGGGCGTGTGGTTAGCGTACAAACACAATTAAAATTTGACAAGGGACCACACAGTTTGGTCTTGTACAGCTTTCAAACCAAGAAAAGGACCTTTTTTTATTAGCAATCAGTACTGCGACATTCTATGAGCTAATTGTATAACATACCTTCAGCTTAATAATCACGTGACAAGACCTCTTTCAGTGAGGGACTCCCTGAAACCACAAGGTCTGCTGTCCAAAGTTTAAGTAATCGTCTTTCTATAAATGCTTGAAGCACGTTATTTTAGTGGGCTTCTGATTTTTAGCTTCATGACTACTTTGACATAAGAAATCCTCAGGTCGTCGTTTGGCGTCTGGTTCGAGACATACCACGGTGCTTGAGTTATCATACGTATCACTGTATATTGGCTTCTTTGGAGAAATGCTATATTGGATTGCTTGCGCAGCCTCAGACTTCTATCCCATACGTCCAAATACGGATGATTGTTTTATGTAACAGTATCTTGTTTTCGAAATATGTAAGTCCTTGTTTAACAGCCAATAGAGTTCTTTGATCTTCAGGTCAATCAGCCTCCGTTTTCGGTAATGTGATATTTTCATGTTAACCTAGTGTCCAGGTGGATTCCGAGACATTTGATAGATATCGCTCTAAGGAGTTCGACGTTATTAAGGGAAAGCCCAGTACAACGTTCGTGTCTTGGAGTGAAGTCTCCTTGTTGTGATTTGTTTTCATTTATTTTAACTTTCCAGTTATACAACCAAACCTGTAGTACATTTAAGTGGGTTTGTACTAACTTAGATGCTATTGCTGGGTCTTCATGAGCTGTTAGTATAGCTGTATCATCAGCAAAAGTACAGATAGCGGTTTCAGTGGTTGTGGGGATGTCAGACGTATATAGCTTGTAGAGGATCGGTCCCAAGACGCTTCCATGTGGTACACCCACTTACATGGAATTGTGGTCTGATTTGGCGTCTCCCAATTCGGTTCTAAATTTGCGGTCTGAGAGGTAGGATTTCAAAGTGTTGAAATACTTTAGTGAGAGGATTTCCTTGATTTTATAAGACCAGTGTACCAGACCTTCTCAATGGTCTGGATAACATCCAGTAGAGCTGAAGCCCAATAATGTTTTTACTCAAAAGCGTAGTTAATAACTTGGATTACTCGATGTGTTTGCTGAACTGCAGTGTCCTCCTAGGAAACCAAATTGATTCGGAGGAAGCTAGGCATCTAGTGTAATATCGGCATTTAATCTCTGTAGTAATAAGCGTTCTAATACCTTGGAGATTGTAGGGAGCAAACTAATTGGATGGTAGGAGTTTACGTAATTTTGGGTTCTTCGCTGGATTATTCATTAGGATTATTTCAGCTGTGTTTAGCATTGGGGGCCAGTGCTTCAGTCTTAAAATGGCATTCAAAATGTAGGTGATAAGGCATGTCCCTTTTTTGGGCAATTCCCTAAGCACGTTTTGCGTCATATTTTCTGTAGCTGGTGGTTTGCGGATGTTAAGATGTTTAAGTTCGTGAAGGATTTAATTCTAGATGAGGTTTGGGAGTGTTGGATAAACTTGCTTCAATATCATTAGGTATATCCTGGTTGTTGGGCTTGAATACAGATGCGAGATGATCTGAAAAAATATCAGCCTTTCCTTGGCCGCTTCTCGCCCAGTTAGCGTTGTGATCAGCATGTTTTTTTCTTGAAGCATTGTGTTCTTTTGGTTTTTTCTGGAATTTAATTGGTCTTCAGGTAGAGTTGTCAGATAAGTGTTGTCTAGTAACGTAGTTAGTAAAGGACTGTTCACGGAATTTGGGTTGTGCCTTTAGTTGATTGCTAATTCACTTGAGTGTACACTGATGCCTGGGATCGGTGCTACCTAGACCATGCTTTCCGGTTTTTAGCAATTAAGTATTTTATTTCAAGTGGGGATGGAGTACTTTTGATACGGAGCTGACCTTTCAAGCGAAGCACACGTGCCGAGCAAGAAAGGACTCTGAACAGTACGCGCGCGCGCTCTTTGAGCAGATCGTTAAAGAACCTCTACAAGCCGGAACTGTGTAGTTTTCACCACACAGTTTCGGCTAAACGAGCAGCAATGAATACCGAGGACGACTCCTCAGGATCGAAAGAAACTGGAAACCAGCACCAATCGAACACCAACCACGATTACACCCAACAACTGTTGCAGCTGAAAATCGAAGCACTCACTGCACAAGTTGGTTCATTACAGGTGCGAAATGACACGCAGTCTAAAGAAATAGAATTTCTAAAAGAACAAATAGAAGACAAAAGGTCATCCATAAAAGAACTTTACGAAGAATTAAATCAACAAGCACTGACGATTACAGGACCGCAACCCTAGCCTTCGATGACTTAAAACTTCAATTTAACATATATTTGCTCCAAGAGGAGAAACCACTAAAAGTCGTCATCAAAGGAATCCCAAAAGATGACGCCCTGCTAGAAATGGTTCGAAGCGACCTCCAAGAAATGGGTTTCTCGGTGCAAAAGCTCACGCGGATTCACGCAGGACCTAACAGACAAACTACGTCAATGCTACTACTACACCTGGACAGAAGCGAACTAGCAAAAGAAATATACAACGTAACCCACATCGGCTACATCAGGGTACGAATAGAAACCCCCCATAAAAAATACGGCATCGGGCAGTGTCACAATTGCCAGCGGTACGGCCACGCCTCCAGTGGCTGCCACGCAAACCCCCGATGCGTTAAATGCGGAGAACAACACCACACCCGGGAGTGCTCCCTTACGGCGGAAAACTGGGATCCAAGATGCTGCAACTGTCAGGGAAACCACACTGCCAACTTCCGTGGATGCCCCGAACACCCGCAGCCCACACCTCACGGACAAATAACAAAAACAAACACTCGACAAACCGACGTAAGCTACGCTGAAATAGCCAAGCAACCCACAAAATCGACGACACCTGACAAAGAAGACGACGACTTCAAATCAGTAATGAGGATAGTGAAAGCGTTACTTGCCGAAAAACAATAAACTAAACAACGTAAGACAAAACAACACCGCTGCAATACGAGCGGCCCACACCAAACCCTAATACGGAGCTACGATGGAGGTATAAGGGAACAAATGTTCCGACATACCATAACAAATCACCGTTCACCGAGAGGAGTACTTTTGATGACTGGATGTTTAAGGGTACTTATGAGCGTATCAAGAGCGTCTTCGGCTTCGTTAGTTGAGGTTCATTTTTGTATTTATCCCAGTTGGTTTTATTATTATGAAGTTTAGGTGTAAAATTCTTAATGATTACGAAGGTCGTCACTGTTGCAATTATCGGGGAATACTCCCATAACGAAGCCATAGTTAGGACGATGGTCGGAGTTAAAGTAAAGGAACGAACGTTGACTTGAAAGACGACAGGATAATCAAGTACAAGAGACAATAATACATTTAAGTCAAAGAAATAATAGTCGTCCAACACAGGTCTATTTTGTACCGCCTCAGCCAAAATATGTACAAAAGACCAATCTCCCCCTGTATAATGTTACAGTAAGCATAAACTATTTACGGTAATAATGAATCCAATGTAGTAATAATAATCCTATTTCAGCAATAATAAAACATTACATAATACAAGACAAATTTAATATTAAAAAGTATCAACTCAAACAGCATTATCAAATATACAGCAGGAGACGACATCGCACCAGATTAGCTAGAAGAGAGTAAGACACTTGGTATAAGCATGGGCGACAAGTAAATCCTAAAGCGTTTAAAAAAAGAATAATTATGCTATACGCGTTTTTACACGGTTTAAACAATGAACAAATTTATTTGCGCAAATCCTTAGCTAGTTGACCCCAAATAAAGTGAACTACCTTAATAAGATAAACTAGACAATGGACTGTAGAAAACGGTGCCACAAAGGTATATAACTCATATAACATTGACGCATTTAATTGTTGAATGTTTAAAACGAAACTTAACCATCAAGATTACCCCAGATATAACGAATGTGTAGATAATCTATATTTATGGTTCAACGTCTGAAGGCCTCATCACTTAAAGATACATTAATAGTGAAGTAAATACTAAGCTATTAGGAACTTTTGATAAATCTAAACTTTTACACAAAAAGCAGCAAACGCACACAACAAAAAATCCAAAATACAAATAAACTAGCGTACATTAAAAGTCCAGTATGGATCACCCTGTATAAATATATTAATTTACTGAAGCGGTAGTTATAATGTAATGACAGCAACTTCATCTGTATTACATGTAAATTTGACAAGTTGATACTGTCCATATTGTGATAATAATGATCAACATGGCAAAATTAAATAGTGATCTATCGAAGCCGGTTATCAGCTCAAGGAATTTTCCACATTTCGAAGAATTTGTAGGTGTAGTACATAGGAGGGAGTGATACCCACTCGATTACTGTTGTCGTTAATTTATTGTATTTCCAGGGGTTCCGGAAAAACTTTGTTGTCGGAAGTACCCAAAAGTCTTACGTGATTTGAGTTAACGAATATTAGGTAGAGATATAGCCAAGAACGATGAAACACCTTTTACTGCCTTCGTTGCCGAATTGTTATGTGACTACCGTTTCTCGCTTTAGTGATCACCTCTGAAGAACTGGACGACTAGCATGTCCTTAAATCCATATTTCGGAAGGTGATAAAGTGCAGATGTGCCACAAGAAAAACCTAAATGAATCAATGCCTTAGTTATGTAGTAGTATTAGGATTTTTAAATATGTAAATAATAACATAAAGAACGTAAAAGATGGAAGGCTTCTCGGCTGAAGAATAAAAAATCATGTAGTGCTTATGGAAACAAATCTTTATTAAACGAAAGAATAATTTCTATTCAGTATAATATTAAGTGAATGCTTAAAATAAAATCCAATTTAAACTGAAATGTATCTTACAATTTGAATCTTGTAAAATTTTCCTCAAAACATAAATTTATTAGACGCCAACTAGAGAAATTGGCGTCACCCATAATAACCACACGATCTTTTATTTCCTTTTTGACCACTTAGATATTTCCTGTTCATCCGAAATTTTTAAACATTGTATTTAACACCAGTACTGTTGTACGCGGTGTTGCCTCGTCCAACTTTTATATCAATTACTTACAAGTGGCCAAGGGTAGTGTTTGTTGCCTACCAGCCGCTATATAAAACTCTCAAAACCTAAAATAATGTGTTGTAACTTCCAAAATTGTAGAGTAAAGCGTAAGCATGATTTTCATCTAACCCAGAAATTACGTATCGTAACTAAGACCGTTACAGCTCTCTTTTAATTTTCTCTTGCTACCCTCACTTTTTGGACTAGCTACGGCTCTGAATAGGCAATATCATAAACTGACCAAGATTCTAAAAATAATCAAATCCGCCGCTTTCGTAGATACGGTCTTTTTCTTTAGGGCAGCTGCATAATAAATCCACAATAATAATTACTGTTAATCAGTAATAATAAGTAAAGTAATAACCGAATTCTACCATTGTGGAGAGAAGACTATTACCTAAGTAAGTTCGTTACATCACGTTAATAATATTAAAATATAAGCAGTCGTGTGCGAATATTAACGTCACGCTATCTTTTCTACGAAGTCTAGCATGAAGATATCATGTATAGAGGTAATCATTAAGTTTATTATCTGGTATGATTTATTTTCATTAGTATGAACATGTAATTAAATACCTAGGGTCGTGGCAACAACTAAGTTATTATCTGGTTACTGTCATCAGTTTCATAACTTTTTCAAAATAAATTGAAGGTAAATAGTCACTTTGTGGTAACGTTATAAAAGAAGTTGAAAAACATAATTTATGTAAGCTGCTTAAAAATAACTGCTTCTGATACCTATGCTTTTAACGTATTAACTGTTTAGCTTTCTGAAATTGAAATTGAAATTAAAATTTCAGTGATATGAAATATGTAGAAATTATTTTCTTGTTATTAAAAAACGAACAGGTTCAATATCGAAACAAAGCTTAAAATGTACGTCGTTGCTTGTAGCTTGTTAAAAGTTTGGAAGAAAAATAAATAATATAAGAACGCTGAGCCACAATTCAAACTTTATATCTGAAGCAGATGAAATATTAATAAAATTCTCTAAAATTTGTGATCGTAAAAACTTTTACACTTAAATATTTATAACAGGTGAAAAGAAATTTTAGTAAAAATATATCACTTCTCTTCTTCGAATTTTATGCCAAATCTAAATTATTGTTTTAAACAAAATTTCGATAGCAGTTTATGGATGGACAACATACTGGACTTCAAATGAACATAGAAATGTGTTATTTAAAATAGCAAAACTATTTTCTACTACAAAGCATAGTGTGACAGAGAAATGGAGATCCTGTTAGACATGTTATAAACATATCACATGCAGACACACCAACTCCTCATTTTAACATACCTTTTTCCTTTTGTAGTTTTGAGATCTAATTATAAGCGGTTTCCTTTGCGTCTCTTCATTTAGTCTAAATGCCAAACATATATTACTATAATTAATTAAATGAATTTTGTGTGTATCTGATGGAGCTTCCTAATGATTGTTTTTTACCTAACTTGAATTTCCCAAATGTGGAAACGGTTAGATAATTGTTCCATTTGACCAACAAGAGCACCTACCCCATAATATTGTTTATGTAATAACAATATACATAAATGTGTAATATGTGAGCAGTTGTTAAAACAGGAAAAGATGGATATCATTACATTTAAATCATTTTAAGCTCAAAACACTACACTAGCAATTATTTAAGCTTGAGCATATCACGTTATTAATGGTTCAATGAAGCTCGACCACTTTAACAAGTTTTTCCATCTCTGTGGAATTGGAATTTAAACTGCGCAAAAGATAGTAATAGAAAATGAGAAAAAAAGGTAATGAGATAAAAAGGTTGCCACGCAGTTTTCTTTGTTAATTACACAACAAATTAAAGCAACACAATCGTAAATGATAACTAATTACCCTGCACTAGGCGAGATCCTAACATTTTACATCTTAACATATTTTTTATGTACTATTTATGTTTTGTACGCGCAATTATGCCTTCGCCATGCCAAACATTAATTTTAAAGTGCTAGATTAGAAAAACTTCAGCCTACCTGGTGTTATTACGTTTGTTCTCGTAATTGTATTAATAATGTTTATCATTGTTTTGTTCTAATTTTTTAGTTTATGACAGAAGGTAGCGTTTTAACAGTGCTTTTTTGAATTAGTATGTTAACTACATCTTTGAAGTGAATTTATTCCACACAATCAAATAGAGAACATCGAAACCGTATTTTAGTTAAATAGGAAATCAATATAGAGATCGTCCTTTATATTTTTACAAATGTTGCCAAAAGTGTAAAATAAAGGAATAATTAAATCCTCTTGAAAAAAATTCCGTGACTGTGACGTATACAAGGGCATTTTAGTAGCTTCAAAATTTATTAGGATGGGAATGAGGATGCACTTGGAAAAGGGAGGAATAATTATTGCTTTCAACAAACGTTTGTATACAAAATTTTTATCGAACGAATAAATGCACTTTAATGTTAAACGAATAACATATACCGTTAAAAGAAATTTTACTGTATACTTTTATCAGTACGTCTTAAACATACTTGGCAGGAAAGCGCAAACCTGTATAATTGAATATATATAATATGCAAACCTCAATCCTTTCGTTAATTGATATCTGTGATATTCACTTTTTGTAATTCAAAGTCACTCATTTCCGTTATTCATTTTTAGTGAGCAACAAATTCAATTAATTTATACGGAAAAATAAACATTTATTTTTAACATTGAGAATGCAGTTTATGAAAATATTCAGGAAAAAACGCTTATTTATGTATTCTTACATTTTGCATTTAATAAATAACACCGGTTTATTTATTTACCACCTCGATTGGAGTTTTTATGTATTTTGAACGGTGATATAGTTTACTCTAATTTATTATTGTTGTTATCTACATAGCAGCCACTCTCAACTGGTGAGACACGAAACGTACAATTCGAGCTAGGACCCACATTGAACTGTGCTATGTTGCGGTATCCGGTATAAACATAGCGTAACTTGCCATCAACAGCGCTATGGTTACTAAACTGTAGGAGGGCAGTACGAACCCTCACCTAACTCTCCGGTCCCCGTTTACCAAACTACGCTCCTAGAGCTCCCTCCTCCTGCCTGATACGTCACGTAGATAATGACAACCTAGCCCAAGAGATCCTGGATACGATCGGTCTTCCACACGTGAAGAAGGTCGTTCGCATCACCTCGAAGGTCACAAACACCCCAACTTCCCCTGTCCGAATCATAACTCCTTCCCAAACCGCCCTAGAATACGTCCTCGCACGCGGTGTCGTCATGTTCGTGCGACACTACCGTTGCGGACCTTTCCTTGTCCTAAAATCTTCCCCAATGTATTGTTATACCTGCACGCAGGTGAGGTATACCGCGGAAGAGTGTCCTTCCCGCGCGATCTGCTGTCCTAACTGTGGCGAAAGTCACAGGTCCTCCGCCTTGCAGATCCTCGGCAAACCCAAGGTGTAACAACTGTTGGGATGCTCACCCTACCTATTCCTTTAAGTGGCGGAAGCGGAGGGAACCTCCCAGTTTCCCATCGAAGATGGCATCCCTTGAACCCATCCTGTCTTCCGAAGAGTCCATCTCGGAAGATACCGCCCACCTCAGACCCACCCCCGATACCGACCCCCTCTCCATTAAGGACTTTCTGCAAGTCCTTACACACTCCATTTTCCGCACGTTCCTAGACCGAGAGGACATGGTTCTTCGCTCCCTAGACTCCCTCTCCCAAAACCTTTTCCAACGGCGTATCAGGTACGCGGATGAAAGTAGCTGTAATTCCCCAACCCAATCTTTTCCAATGGATATTATAGCAGGGACCGTTAAAGCCAGGGTCGTGCGTCGGAAACGTCCCTTTATCAAACACTTTTCACACTCTCAAAGTATTCACATCGTCTCCAACACCGAAACAAAGTTTACACCCAGAAGCATCCTTAATTTTAACACATTCCACACTTATTCAAACAATAGCCAACATGGAACCGCCCTATTCATTAAAGACTGCTTCCACTCCACTCCTTTTCAAATCCCGGTGCACCTACAGCATCTCGAATGCGTTGCTGCAACGGTGCACCTTCCCACTACTACAGTATTTATTTCCTATTACAACCCGCCAGGTTACAAAACGCTGTCAGATGACCTTTTAATCTACGCTTCTAGCCTCCTTAATGCTGTTATCCTAGGTGGCTTCAATGCCCGCCACGCCCAATTCGGAGACACCGCAACGAATGGCAACGGTAACAGGTTATCATCCGCTCTGTTGCAGTTGCCGCTCCTGCGAATTTCCAACATTCAACCAACCTATTTCGAACATTTAGGTGCCTCTATAGTAAACTATATCATTATTTCCGAACCTGTAGCCCACTATGTCGACCGTGAGTGCTTTCTAGGCACCACAATCACATCTGATAACATACCACTACTGATCAAAACTTCATTTTGTCCAGATCCCCCTACAGCTCCTCAATTCACAGTAATTCTCCTCCGACCAAGAAAATGCCCATTTCTTTGGTCACCACCTTCAATCCATTTTTCAATCCCCAGATGATCCCTAGTTCGATAACCGGTTCAAGGCACTCTTCGAGGGTCGCCTTGAAGAATTCCGCAACCTCAACCTTCCTGAAACCTAACTCGATGACAACAGTCCTTTTTAAGTCCTTTTCACGCCCGACCATGTCCAAACATATTTCAAAAAGAGAAAAATTCAGTCCCAGTTCATAACGATCTAAATAGGAAAATCCTCCGGCACCTACCTGACCCAGCCCTCCGTATGCTTTCCGATGTTTATAACAAATGCTTAACCATCTCTTACTTCCCGACGGACTGGAAATCGGCCTCCACCGTCATGACACCAAAACCTCACGCTGACCTAACCTCGCCCTCCTCCTATAGACCAATTTCCCTCCTGTGTTACTTCGGAAAATTCTTATAGCAGATTCTAGCCAGGCGACTCAGGGACCACCTAGAATTCAACGACCTTCACCCCAACAACCAATTCGGCTTTCGTCCCAACCAAACCTGTGAAGATCCCTTGTTGAAGCTGCTTACAGAGACCACCAGGGCATTCACTCACAAGCAATGCAATCTGGTTGTGTTTCTGGACATTAAGCAAGCATTCGACAGGGTCTGGCACGCCGGTATCCTGCACAAGAGCCGCAACCTCAATATACCCCACCCCTTCTGCAAACTCCTACTCTCGTACCTGACCAATCGGTCAGTTCGAGTCAAAGTAGGGAACACCTTCTCCGATCCTTTTCAACCTACAGCAGGCGTCCCGCAAGGCTCTGCCTTAGACCCGATCCCATACACTACCTTCGCATCCGACATTCCCAAAGTCATACAACCCGCAGTAGTCGTTGCGCAGTTTGCGGATAACGCCGCCTTCTGGGTGGTTAATCGAAACAGCGAAACGGCCTCCCGCCTCATATCGAAAACCCTGCGGAATTTCTCCAACTGGGCTAACCAGTGGAGAGTCTCCGTCAATCCCACCAAAACCCAAACTATCCTCTTCCGCCATCCTAATTACACTGAAGATACGTTCCCAAGGCTAGCCTTCAGAAATGTTTCCCTCACCCTAAATCAAGATGAAATCACCTACCTAGGAATCCTCTTTACTAGAACCCTCAATTGGCTCCCCGATGTTAAAAAGCACTCAATAGGATTAGGAACCGCGCAAACCCACTGGGCGCCCTCCGGGGTAGAATCAGTGGTTGCCACCCCAAAACACTTCTACACACTTATAAAACATACATCCGCCCTGTTATGGATTTCCGATTACCAATATACACCAATATAACCCCCAATCACCATTCCTTTATCGCCTCCTGTGAACACCAAATCCTCAGGTGCATACACAGGTTACCTTTCAGGTACCGCATCGACCTCACGACACAACACGCAAACATACCAACCATCACACACAGAATCCAAACACTACAGAAAAACTTTGCGCATAAAAGAACCTTCGGCGACACTATCCCTACCAAAGAGATTCTTACCACACCCTACAACTACCGTTTTCCACAATTCCCACGAATAAAACCTAAATTAAAATTCAAACATCCCCCCGCGATCATTACACAACTCCTCAAAGATCTCCCCGAGGCGATAGAAGATTCCCTGGACAACATCCCATATGTCCTCCGCATCCCACCGTCTATTCGGCAGCAAGAAACCGGACGACGAACCTAATAATCACACTAAGCACACTACACCCCACTTAACAATACACACATTTAAGCCAATTAACGCATTAATAAATATTAAATACATAAACCTCTTTTATTTTTTTTACGCCAAAAATAAGCACATCTAATAATTGTAAACTATGCAATAACACAAAACATCGCAACACCAACAAACATGGATAGACCAGGGCTGAAGAGGAGAAGGACTCCTGAACAATGTACGAATAAGATATATAAGCCATAAATAAGTAAATACTAACCATAAGCATGAACATGCTAACAAAAAAAGAAACTAAACTGTAGTCGAATCGGCCTCACAAGATTTTGACGATACTCAATCATAAAATCTCAGATAATTTACTGCTTACACAAAATTTAGTTGCGACAAAATTAATTTCACTTTATTTGCTCAAAGCTATAAATTTTATTCTAGATATGTAAAAACTAATGAAGATCCTACATGATGAACATCCTAGTGAAATAATCATTATCAGTGAACATCTAAAGACATTCATTAATTTAAAACCTAACACATCAATATTACAAAAATAAAAACCTTAACGGTGTATATTCAATTAAATTAAAAATACTTAGCTTTCATGGGTTTAAGTCATGTGTATTATAATTGTATCTGTCCTCTTCAGTAAGATCTGAAACGTTACCTCCACTTTTTAATAACGTTTCATATGTTACGGAAAATGATAGCAAAACAATGATTGTATGCGGTTCCACGAATATCAGTTATTGGTGCAATATCAACAAGGACGCAGATACAACAGGACAGAGAGGCAAGCCCCCTTCCCTCCCACAGGGCGGGCGCTAGCAGTTTTGATTCCCGGTGCGGAATGGAAAATTGCAGCAATTTTTATACTAGAAAGAAGGGACGCTAGGCATAAAATAACTAAATCTCTAAATTTTGTATATTTAGGTACTGAGCATTGTTTACATTGAACACGAACACACAGTGCTATACGATAATAGTAGGTATAATGAGTGAGTAACATATATCTATTAAATAACGTAACATACATTAAACGAACTACATAAAATAATACAACACTGTAAAAAATAACAACAGAACCGCGTAAAAAAAACTAGCTGTTTTTTTTTACTTTTAATTCAGCAAACAACTTTAAGATTAATTTTTTTATGTTCCATAGCTAATGTGACCAAACCATTTAGCCGAATTTGCGTGGTTGTGGAGCGGAAGAAATTTTAAATTATTTTCCTTTCTCCACTTGCTATACTTACTGACTAAGTTCAACAAGATTCTTAAGCAATGCTGAGGTTATATACACATATAAAGTTGTGACAAGTGTTTATACCTCATTTGAATTTTGTTTTGCATTTACAAACCCTAAAACGGATTCTATTTCATCTACTAGTTCAAGTGCGTTCACATCTCCCGATTCTCCATCAGTCAATAATATTTCCAAGTCTTTACAGTATTAGTTAACTCATTTTTAGGTAAATTTTTCAAATCATGCATGTTAAACAAAAATTGAAAATGGTTGCTTTAGTTATTCATCAAATCAAATCTGGATTCTAAAGCATTAATAGCTTGATCTATTGTAAAAAAATAAAGCTACTTTAAATTTTAATTTGGGATCTGCAACCGGATCATCGCGTGCATCACGGGCACTAATGGGGATAACTTGAGATCTCACTCAGTATAAATTATCCACATTATTAATGTAAATATTATAATGGATTTCAATCCAATTATGTTTACTAATTTTAGTTAATCTTGATAATTTTAACACTTAAATGTTATTTTAATTTATATTATCTGTCTGAAGATGGGAACCATAGCTAAAATGAACGTGTACATTAAAATATGTCTCGTTTTAAATTACCTTATTCTTTGTGAGATTAGATACTGACTTTGTACTGGTATTCTCTAAAACCTAACGCATAAGAATTTTATAAATGTAGTACAATCATAAACATAATAAAATAATTAAAACACTACCGCAAATTAAAAGAAACGGATAGCGTGCTGTTGTTAACTTCAATAACAGATCTTTTGAACATAGAAGCGTAATTTGTGGCGAATTTAATCATTATCTACGAAACTGAAATAAAGGTTATTTGCTCTTCTGTACAGAATCCTGTATTGTGACTAGTGGTCTGCTTATTTTAATGTGGTTCTTAATTGAGTAATTAAAGAGCAGACGGATTTGTTATAGTTTTGTGATCTATCAGCATAATATCCACTTTACAAATTTTATATTAAAACCTATTGCAATCCGTGTACTTACGTAACTTCCTGCAATACCCGATGTTAGTAAATACTGAAAGTTAAGCAAAATCAACAAACATCAATATTGAGTACAGAAATTACTTTATTTTGTATATATGTATACACAATTGTAGTTGTTGTACTGTATAGATTGAGAAACCCCATTGAACTTTAATAATAACATACCAACATCTACTTTAGCAAGTTTCCACCCTTAGGGTGTCTATATAATACTGTAGAAATAGGGGTCTTTCTGAACTTCTTACTGTTTAATACAAGCAGTCATCTAAAATAAGGTATTTTTCAAATTATTTCATGTTTACCACATAATGTTTACTTTTTTTTTATCTTAATGTTTATTTTTTGTGAAAATTATTCTACGGCTTCGTGCTGTATTTTCAAGTTTTTTTTTCAATTTCATTACGAATTTAAATATCCTTCAATTCATGTAAAGCTTCGAAGTATTTAAAGTTAATAAAATTTATAACTGCTTTGAACATTAATGTAACTGATTAGCAAAACAATGACGATAAATTTACTATTAAACAGTATGCCTGTAGGTAATTATTCCGAGTTATTGGTAATGATTATTATTAAAAAGATTAAAGGAAAATTTTAACTGGGCTAGGATAAATTTTTCAAAATTACATACCTTTGTAAAGCCTCCCAGTTTCGTAATATTACTTTATATTAACAGGTCACAGTTTTCATATGCTCAAATTGTTGGAGAGGGGATGGTTCGTATGCAAATATAACTCAATTTTTTGATTAGAAAAATGATAAAATAAACTTATTTCTAGGTCTAGACGTTTCCTCTCTAGACTGTATCAGTGTACATATTTACCTTCCTGGGGCTTGGTTTACCACGTTGTGCTAGAAAGGCACGATTAGTAAGTAGGGGGCGAACGGTCGCATTGACTCTGGTTTAATATGTGACTGAATTTACGGGATATGCAAGTTTACTTGCACTGCCGCTGTGTTATCAGGAGGTTTGATGAAACCATTGATAAATATCTAGGTCAACACTTTATTTGATTTTGTTTCTCTCTTAAAAGGATTTCAAAGCGTTGTTGTTCGATTGTGAATAGAAGCAGGTACATAAATGCTTTTTTACTAAGTCAGAAATAATAGATATTTTTAAACTTACGTGTTACATTTATGTTTACTACATACAAGGTTAAAACTATTTTTAACTACTGGACTATTATAAAGGCAAAACATTTACCGAGTGGTCTTTACTTAGAAATAATAATTATCTAATTACGGGACTTAATTGGGTGGCATATGTATAACCAATATTTTCATGTAGTAGAATACCAATTGTCAACTGTAAACGCGTGCGTGGTTTTAAAAGGTATTATTCAATAATCCTCTTTTTAATATGGAACCGAATCAATAGCGCTCATCATGAAATACATCTGGGGTCTCTTGCGGAACCACATACACCGAATTAATTGTCATTAGATTATATTACAACTGACAAGCTGAATTTTTATTAAAAGAAATGGTTTGCACTTAAAATATAAATTATTTTGAGAGTTTCCATAATAAATAGACGATCAGGGTCAATTTCACGGGATATCGGGATATCGGCTACAGGACTGTCTCTTTGGTATTTGTAAGCAGACATACTCAAAGTTCAAATAGAAACTGCTTGTTAATCAAGGACACCCTATAAATGCGAAACAACTGTTTCTAATTAAAACCAAATAGGAGACTTGCATTAAATTAAGTGAGATGGGACAGGTGGTTTACAATGAGCGGAACTTGACTTGAACACGAAATTGAGTAAGCCTAACGAGGTAAATTTGCTGGGGTTTTTTAATTAGAATTAAGAAGATACTTATTAAGAGCTTAAGCGACGGATCCCTACACAGGAGATAAACAAGAGAATTTACGTGATTAATGAATTATATTCCATGAGATCTGGGTGATGTAATCTTCAAAAAAATTCTTTGAGCAGGAGACTTTCGACAAAGCTTAATATAGAGTCGAACCCTAAGGGGAGTTGGATACGCGGGGTATCGACAGCGGCTGGAGACGCTATCCTTACTTTTGCTTTACCAGAGTCGCTTGCAGTCGCTCGTGCGTAACTGACACCGGTCCGGGTTGAAGACGGTGCCGCTGGTCGAGTTGCCCTCTTCGGTGGCTGGGACTTCCACCTTCTTCCATGGCGGAGGTCGTGGGAACTTCGGACATCCTCTGCGTGGCGGATGCCCTGACATAGGAGGTACTGCCAGATGCCAATTTTCCGTCGCAAGTCATTGGTGGAGGCCCGGAGATGGGCGACGTGCCTATCTTCCGGATCATCTTGCTGTATTCTTCTGTTGGCAGCAGCACACGGGGATCGTGCATCCTCGTTGCTTCATCCTGAAACAGAAGAGAGCACGAATGCCACATTGGAATAGCTCTGAGCTCACATCGCTCTCGGGGATTTCTAGGGACACGCCAAGTAGAACCATCTTAAACAAACGTTCGCTCGGTGCACGATAAGTGTGGTACGAAGCATGACACCTATCCATATGCATCATCAGTCTGTCTCAATCATGGATAAGGCAGTCAAGGAGCTGCGTTAGGATTGCGGGGGGAGTTTGCATTTTAGTTTGGTTTTTTTACGTGGGAGTTGAGGAAATCGGTAGTTGTAGGGAGTGGTAAGAATCTCTCTGGTCAGGATTGTGTGGCCGAAAATTCTTTCCTGTTCATCGTTTCCTAATAATGTTTGTATTCTGTGTGTGATGGGTAGTATGTTTGCGTGTTGTATTGTGATGTCGTTAGGGTACCTGAAAGGTAACCTGTGTATGCGTCAGAGTATTCTTCGTTCACAGGAGGCAATATAGGAGAGGTGATAAGGGTTTATTTTAGTATATACTGGTACTCGGAAATACATAACTGGGCGTATGTATGTTTTGTAAGTGTATTCTAATGTTTTGGGGTGGCAACCTCTGATTCTACCCCGGACTGCGCCCAGTAGGTTTGCTCAGTTTATTATCCTGTTAAGTGTTCTTCGTACATCGGAGTACCAATTAAGGGTTTGGGTGAAGAGGATTCCTAAATAGGTGACTCCTTGTTGGAGTGGGAGTCTTTCGTGGTTTAGGGTAAGGGAGACATTATTGTCGGCTAGATTGGGATATTTATCTTCGTGGTAGTTAGGATGTCGGAACATGATTGCTTGGGTTTTCGTAGGATTGGCGGAGACTCTCTACCGGTTGGCCAAGTTGGAAAAGTTCCGGAGGGTTTTCGGTATGAGGGGGGAGAACGTTCCGCTGTTCTCATGGACCGTCCGAAGGCAGTGCCATCCTTAAACTGCGCAACGACTACTCCGAGTTGTATTACTTAAGGAATGTTGGAAGCGAATATAGTGTACAAGATCGGTGCTAAAGCAAAACCTTACGGTACTTCTGATGTGGGTTGAAAGTGGTCGGGATGTTGCCTACTTTGACTTGAACTGACCGACTAGCCAGGTACGAGAGTAGGAGTTTGGAGAAGGGATCGGGTATGTTAAGGTTGCGGATCCTGTGAATGAGACCTGCATGCAAAACACAGCTAAGTTTCATTGCTTGTGATTGATTGCCCTGGTGGTCTCTGTAAGCAGCTTCAACAAGGGATCGTGACACGTTCAGTTAGGACGGAAGCCGAATTGGCTGTTAGGAAGGAGTTCGTTGAATTCAAGCTATCTCTGAGTCGCCTGGCTAGAATCTGCTCCAAGAACTGAGGTGGGAAATGGGTCTATAAGAGGTGAGGTCGCAGTGCGGTTTGTGTGACACGACGGTCGAGGGCGATTTCCGGTCCGTGGGGAAATGTGATAGGGTTAGACATTTGTTATAAATGTCGAAGAGTAATCAAAGGGCTAGATCGGGCAGGTGTCAAAATTTTGCTATGTAGGCAGTCTTGATTTGGGGTTGAATTGCATCCCTTTTTGAAATACGCCTAAACCTGGTCGGGAGTGATGGCGGCATAAAAGGGATTCTAGTTATCCAGTTGGATTTCGCGAAGGTTAAGGGTACGAAATTCTTCAAGGCGACTCTCTAGGAGTTGCTTGGACTGGGTATCGAAGTGAGGATCTTCTGGGGATCGGAAAATGGATTGAAGGTGAAGATCGAAGAAATCGACCTTTCTTTGGTCAGAAGAGATTAGGCTGCCCTATGGGTGACTTAAGTGGGATTAGGGATTACTTTCCTTCTGGTCAGTCTATCAAACTGTTGCCAGAAGGGTTTTCTATTTCTGTAGTCTAACTGGTGGGTAGATTTGGTCCAGAAGTCTCGAAGAAGATTCGAAAAAGTGGCAACCGTAACAGAGTTGATCATATCCTGAAACCGTTGCCATTGCTTCTGGAGTCACCGAATTGGGTGTGACGGGCATTGAAATCACCTAAGATGACTGCATTTTTTGGAAGGCTGGAGGCGTAAATTAAGAAGTCGTCGGAAAATGTATTGTGACCGGGCCGCTTGTAGTAGGAGAAGGAAACAATCGGGTGGGAAAGTGCACAGTAGTCACAGCAGCGCATTCGAGATGCTTTAGGGGAAGTTGAGAGGGGGTGGACGGGAGGCAATTTTTCACTATAAAGGCGGTCCCTTGGTAGCTACTGCGTAGGTAGTAGTCAAAGTGTTAAAGTTAAGTATGCATCGGTTTCAGTTTAGTTTCGTTAAGAGAATTTGTATGTTCTGTTCGTGTAGTAGGTTTTTGAGTAGGGAGAGTTTCCGACGAACGCTCCTGGCATTAACTGTCCCTGCTACGATATCCATTTTGAACGGATTTAAGAATTCAATTCTCGGATTACGGCAATCGTCGTACGCGTGCCACATACATAGCCGGTTCTCCGTTGGAAGCAGGATCGAAATAGCGAATATAGGGCATGAATGATCGTATTTCGCCGGTCTAGAAACATTTGGAATAGGGTGTGTGTTGGGACTTGGAGGAAGTGTTTGATGGATAAGGTTTCGGTATCGGGTGTAGGTTTAAGTTGTGTGGAGTCTCCCGAGTCGGAATCTTCGGAAGATCATATGGGATCTAGAGTTGCCATCTTCGACGGGGAACTGGGAGGTTCCCGCCGTTTACCGCACTTGAAGGAGTAGCGCCTCCCCGCAGTTGTTACACCTTGGGTTGACTGAAGATTTGCAAGAGGAGGCCCTGCGACTTTCACCGCAGTTAGGACAGCGGGAAGAGCACTCCTCAGCGGTATGCCCCACCTGCGTGCAGGCAGAGCAGTACTTGGAGAGAGGTGGTGGGATAAGGAAAACTTCGAAACTGTAGTGTCGCCCAACATGATGACTCTGTGAGCGAGGAGGCACTCAATGGTGGCTTTGGATAGGGTAAGAAGGCGGGCCAGGCATGTGGGTGTGTTGGTAACCTTGGAGGTGATGCGTACGGTCTTGCGCACATGTGGCAGATTGATCGCATCCAGGATCTCTTTGTCTAGGATATCCTTATCTACGTGACGAATCACGTAGGAAAATGAGGGAGGTAGGTCTAGGAGTAGCGAAGGTGGGTCAAGGATTGGACGTTAATTTCAAACAGGGAAGCTTAAGGGATGAGTGAGATAAGTAAGCATTTCTGGGTAGTGATGAACTATGGGATATTCCGGATGCAATACATCGAGGATTGGGAACGTGTAGGATTAAGACTGGATGTGTAGCCTCACACGACGGGGAAGAAAAAAGATTAGAGAATAGATTTATTAACTGCTATTGTTGTTTTGACGTCGATCCTAGTGTTGGTCGTCTCCTGTATTCTTCCTAGTTTCTTGTATCCTTTTGTGCTCTTATTGTTGTCCAGCGGCTCCAGCTCTTCTTCTTGATGGCCGCTTCTTCGTATTATCTGTATGCAACCAGTGACAGACCTAACTTCGAAGCGGCGAAGAACACGATTCCCGGAACGCTAAGCATGCAAACGCTAAGTTGTGTTTTTGAAATTAAATGAGCTTATGCTAAATAACGATGTTACTCGTTCCGATTTGAGACGTAAGGATATAGCTGCTGATTAGACGTGCGCGTCGCATGGGCGGGAGTTACCAATGAGACTCCGACGTAAAAAAGTTTTTAACGGCTTTTGTAATAACGGCAGTGGGTATAAACACATTTATTAAACCTGAATGACAAGAAGGAAAATGGTCAATAATCAATCTGAGTAATAATCGTGCAGAATTTGAACTCTACACATTTCAGCCTAACAATTAACATTACATGCTACATCAATTTTTGTTCCAAATTCTGTTATCCTATTTTTGTTAAAAAATGTTTCCTCAATTAGCGAAAATGTTAAATTATATAAACGTTATAAAGTTTTATGTAAGAAATATGTTCCTATATAACGTAGTTTACGAAATACATCATTCTAGTAAAAAAAAACGCGAATTGTTCTTAAGGAATTTCTAATAATAATTTACGTTTTATAAAAATATTCCCTATGTGATGAAAATATATCTTTTGCTAAAGATGTATCACTACTTTTATATGCGTAAAATAACGGTTTTTGATTTGGAACCTGTATATAATATATACAGCTAACACTTACATAATAGACTAGATATGGAAGGCATAACAAACAATAAAATGATTTCAAAATAATGGAATGTGATTATTTATTCGTTGTATTACTAGTTGTTAGATTAACCTACAATTCGACATTTGCTTGTGTACTGAATTGATTTGGTTAGTTAGTAATCAGCGCAGTAATATGACAAATGAATAAAGTAAACAATAACAGTTCAGATACTTGAAGTACAATAGTATACATACTATTATCAAACTAATGATATAATTTAATAGTGATTGCAGATGAACGAAACGTAACCTATTAATCATATTGATGTGTACGCATAAGTTCATGCAAAAATAAGTTATGCCCATTTACTTCACGTTATAAAATGGGATTTAGAAATTAAATTTTAGGCCCGTCACATCTATGATAGAAGGTGATGATCCATAATGGAACAAGCTTTGGTGGAGTACAGGTTATTAAACAAGAAATTCAACATCGCTGCAATACAAACAAAAGAGTTATTCTCAAAGAAAAAAAATAATGATAAATTAAAAAATTGATTTTATTTTCAGATAAAAATGCTCAGAATAGGTACCATGGTTGTTTCGTCCTTCATATTGAAGTGCAGCTGTAATTGTAATTTTACCGGCGTTCAAACAAAACCAAAAATTCTCCAAAGCCGGATAAAAATTCATCCAGCAAACGTCTAAAGTTGTATTCGTCACATATAAATTTTTGTTCTGTGTTATAGCATTTTTAAGTATAATGGGTAACCCAGTAGTAGATAGGGTTAAAAGGATAAAACAAAACTAAATTATTTCTTATTTGTTTATGTGTCTCAGGGTTAATCGAATAACTTAATTTAGGGTATATGTTATATCGAATTCCTTGAATTGGCGATTTTTTAGGACTATGACATATGACCTTCTTTTGGGGAGCAATAGGTAAAACAAAAGATTATCATTTTAAGTTTTAAGAATAATTTTGATTTAGCCAAATTGAGTTTCGCTCTTTATAGTGAAACTTTTTAAAAATTTATTCACAATTTTTTGGTACTCGCTTATCGGTTGGTACTCATGTTTGTAGGTTAGCAGTTGTTTATGTGGCCGGCGGTTTAGAGTTCTGTTCCCACTTCATGCTTGGTGTGATTGTGTCTTGGAGTTGCTTGGACCAAAAATCTGACGTAAAAATACTCGGACTTCCCCTAAATTATGTACAGGGCATCTATCTTGTTGGAACCACAAATTATTAAATTCATCAGGGGGAACAGCTTCACGAATGGATGGAATGATTTGGTTTTGCAACATTAAAAGGTATCGTTGCCCTGTTAACGTGTGGCCATAAATAAATGGACCAATCATACGATTTCCTTAAAGTACTTGGGAATCTTAAAAAAATAAGTCGTAGTTAATTTATTAAATGTTGTCAATTAACTCAAACAAAGGTATTACATACCGATCATTCCGCACCACACATTAAAACCAAATCGTACTTGAAGTCGGCGTGGGTCGCGAATATGTGGATTTTCACGGACCCAGTAATGATGATTTTTTTTTATAGGAGACTCCACAGTTGGTAAAACGTGTCTGATCTGTCCATACAACTTTATAAAAAAAATCAGGATTTTCTTGACATTTACGATGGTACCAATTAAAAAATTCGATTCTCCTGTCAAAGTCACCTTCTTGCAGGCCTTGTACAATTGTTGGCTTGTAAGGATGATATTTAACAACTTTCAAAACATTCTGTACAGTGGAGTTTGGAATATAAAACTCCGTGCCACAATTTCGTACTGAAGATTTCGGATTTTCGTCAAAATATTATAAAATGTGTCCGTTACGATTCTTATTATCGATCGCATACTTTCTTGAGCGTGGTTTTTCCAAACTTCCAAATTCTATTAAACTTCTTACTACATTATTAAAATGATTTCTGGCACGTTCGGTTCTTTCGGGGTACATTTGAAAATAGTCATCACTAGCACTGGTAGCATTTCTTTCATTTTTGATATAGCACACTAATAAATCAAAATTTTCTTCGTTAGAATAATTTAACCCCATTTTCAAACAATGTTCATTAAAATGTGAGAAACCATTGTAGCCTTTTGACAGATAACATAATTGTTATACAATAATTGTTTTAAACTCATCAAAGCCTACTACCAGAAATTTACAATAATCGAATTCATTATTTAGCTGTAGTTAATTTTTAAGTATTTTAATAGGATTTTTCACTTTTTTCTAAATATTTTCACTTGAAGTAAATGTATTGTTAGGCGTTTACTTACATTTAAACTTAATAAAAGAGTTATTTATCTGTCATTGTTTAAGATAAGGTCTGGAAAGGCTTTTTCGATATCGTAATAAAGAGTTATCTACGAATAGGTAGCTACCGTTCATAAGAGATTACTTGATGATGCTTTTGATGAGTCGAAACGTCCTATTATGAATTAATTATGAGTTGAAATAAATGTACATTTGCAGAATAAATTGCTTTGGTAGTTTATTTTTTCAAAAATGTTTCATAAAAAAAGAAGTATTTGAATATGTCAATAATAAGGGTCGAAACGTCGAATTATCGTTAGATTTAGAATAAAAAAAAATCATTTTACACTATTAGCTAATTTCCCTCGCATATGAAAAAATAAAGTTGATGTTGGTCTCTAATCGACGAAACGTCGGATTAATTCTTTTCTGTCCCCAATCAATGGAGGATAAAAAGTGGCAATGGCAAGTGTAATTAATTTATATCTGTTCAAATAAAAGAGATGGCTAAAAATAGAAATTGTCGATTTTCAGTTTTTTTCGAATATTTTGAAAAATATTTGAGATAGCCTTGATTTCAGAATGGCATTTTGGTGGGCTCAAAATTCTGTAAAACTTTCTCTATTTAACCGTCTTTTGATCTCTTATAGTTTCCAAGATAGCAATACTGCACAGACCAATTTTGGACACACTATATGTATATATACAGAATGGGCCATCAAAAACGAAACAGACTAGTTTGTGGCTAGGAAAATAAGATCTGGTAAAAACGCTCAGACAGGTCAATTTTATTTTCGAGGGGGGCAACTTTTGCAATAATTTTCATATTAAAATTATTTCACCCCTTTGCGCTATGATAACAACCCTAAGATTTTTTATAGGGAAGATAGGGCAAGTGATACCTCATTTGAAACTATTGCATAAATTTTTTTGATTTTCTATCGATTAGTTTAGAAGTTATTTAACCTCAAAGTTACAAAAACTTGCTTTGCTAAAGCTCAGAAAAACAAACTTTAAAAGTCGATTGTTTGTGAAAAAACATTACAAGTAAACCAGAAATCAACAGTTTTATTGCTTTCGTGTAATTTAAGTTAGAAAAAATGAGAATTGCTTACGTTAAATTAGATTATAAACTAATAAAATTTGTGTGTTAAACTAACGCATCGTTTCGCAATCTTACTTAATTTGTACGCCAATTGAAAAAGCTGTGTTGACCTTTTCAAACACAGTTTTCTGGATATTCACACAAAGAACAATAAATTTATCATTTTACTATTACTATTAATACTAATTGAGTACACCGAAACTCAACTCTGATTAAACCTATGGTTTTAGAAATGCAGGTCAGAAAAAAAGCGATTGTAATTGGTGTTGGATATAAAACCTAATTAAAATTTTGTGCAAGTGTTGCGGAAAAATTCACATGTTGCCCGTTGAATATTAGCGTTGAAGTTACTGGTTCTCCTGGATGTACTTCACAACGGCCGTAATTCACAAGTGGTGTGAAATTAAATAGATGAACAACTTTTGCTCATTTTTCGTAGATGTTCATTCGGTGACATTTTCCTGCGCTCAGTCTTTCTTGTGAGAAATATCTTATCAATTGATTTTTGTACAATCTAAGTATTTTGCGCAGGCGCAATGTACAGATTGAATATTGAGAGCGGAATTCAACATTGGCATACAAATCAATTGCTCTCTTTCGTTTATCGCAATATCACAATTTGACGATTCAAAACATTATGGACAGATGGCAGGTGTTCGGTTTGCTTGCAAACTGCATTACTTTGTTGTACGCGTGTGTTTTATAAACAACCTCTTCACGTTTAAACAAAGTTATTTGAGGATTAATATTATTATTTGTGTTCTTGTAGACTAATAAACCATTTCGTGTTTCTGTTTGAGTTTTATCTTATACGTAGAAGTATTTTATTAGTTTTTGTACATCGTATCCAATTATTTTGATAAACTTCGTTAAACATAATGACTTATACTATCGAAGAAAGAGTTGAAATAATAAGTTTGTTCTTCAAGAACGACGAATGTGGCAACCGTACTGCTGAAATTTTTAATAACCGGCACCCGAACAGGAATATTTGCAGAAAGTACGTCCTAGAGCTAGCTGCAAAATTTCGTAGAACTGGATCCGTAGCTAATAAGAAACGAAATGTTGCTGGTGAATATCCAGTTAGGAATGAGGCTACTGAAATTGAGGTGTTAGGACAAATTGCTGCCGATCCTACAATAAGCACCAGAAAATTGACTAATGTGGCCAATATTGCAAGAACAACCATTCGGCGAATATTAAAACACCACAAATTTCATTCTTACAAAATTCAACTAGTGCAGCAATTAAATGAAGATGATTATGATGGCCGTCTCGAGTTTTGCGAAGTTATAACTGCTCGAATGGCTGTTGATGCAAATTTTTTATTTAATGTTTGTTTTTCGGATGAGTGCACCTTTTTTTTTAATTCTACAGTTAATCGACATAACTGTCGCTATTGGGCAGATAATAGCCCAGCAATTTACCAAGAAATTCACTCAAACTCCTCAAAAATTGAATGTGGGCTGGCATTTTGGAGATCGTGTGGTTTTCTAGACGGAAATTTAACCGGAGAAAATATTTGGAGCTACTTCAAAATTTGGTTCATCCCTTACTTGTTGACATTGTTGAACATGATGACCATTATGAGGAAGAAAATTAATGTTTCAACAAGATGGTGCTCCTCCGCACTACAATCAGCAAGTAAGAGAATTTTAGATGCGCAATTTACAAGACAATGGATTGGGCGAAGAGTAGCTATAGAGTGGCCAGCTAGATCTCCTGATTTAACTCCTTTAGGTTTTTTTTTATGGGGCCATTTAAAGAACAAAATCTATAAAACTGAACCCCAGTCTTTGGTAGAACTGCGGCGACGTATTCTAGAAGAATGTCGCTTATTAACTGCTGACATGCTGCAAAACGTCAGAACCCGTTTTGAGCAAAATTTGTATTATTGTATGGAGGTTGGCGGTCGCCATTTAGAGCACTTAATTCATTAAGCAAGTTTTTTAGTAATTATTGGATACTTATTTATTTTATTAATAATTAAATGCGATAAACGTAATACATTGCTTTATTTTTCAGACCTGAATTTCTAAAACCATAGGTTTAATCAGAATTGAGTTGCGGTGTACTCGATTAGTATTAAATAGTAATAGTAAAATGATAAATTTATTGTTCTTTGTGTGAAAACTATGTTTGAAAAGGTCAACACAGCTTTTTCAATTGGCGTACAAATTAAGTAAGATTGCGAAACGGTGCGTTAGTTTAACACACAAATTTTATTAGTTTATAATCTAATTTAACATAAGCAATTCTCATTTTTTCTAACGTAAATTACATAAAAGCAATAAAACTGTTGATTTCTGGTTTACTTTTAATATTTTTTCACAGCAATCGACTTTTAAAGTTTGTTTTTCTGAGCTTTAGCAAATCAAGTTTTTGTAACTTTGAGGTTAAATAACTTCTAAACTAATCGATAGAAAATCAAAAAAATGTATGCAATAGTTTCACTAAAGCAAGACCTTTCAAATGAGGTATACTTGCCCTATCTTCCCTATTCAAAATCTTAGGGTTGTTATCATAGCACAAAGAGGTGAAATAATTTTAAAATGAAAATTATTGCAAAAGTTGTCCCCCTCGAAAATAAAATTGACCTGTCTGAGCGTTTTCACCAGATCTTATTTTCCTAGCCACAAACTAGTCTGTTTCGTTTTCGATGGCCCACTCTGTATATCATATATATATATATATATATATATATATATATATATATATATATATATATATATATATATATATATATATATTCAATAAAGACATTACTCGGAACAACTTGTGTTTATTAACGTGAAAATATATGATATTCAACGTTTCGGGGACTTACTATGTTCCCTTTGTCAAGAATGATATTTAGTATATGAAATATGAAACAAGCTAACTAATTAATTATAATAATTTTGATGAACGAGTTCTGTTTCAATTTTCAGATCCAAGATATGACGTTGAATTTGGAATTGTATTAGATGCCGGAATGTTAACAGAATCTTGAGTATCAGGATTTAGAGGTGATGTAGATGTAATATTGGCCGAGATGCTGGGAAGATTTTGAGTTATTGGTAATTTTGAATTTAGTTTAATAAGGTTCTTCCAAATATGCGGTATCCTAGAACTATCATCACGTTTGTTAAGGGCATTAGGCCTCTTCTCAATTTCAATGGCTTCTCTAGTAATCCGCTGGTGTAAATTATATAAGCAAGTAATCGAATATTATTTGTGTTAATTTCGTGTCCTGTATCTAAATAATGATTACCAAAGATGACGAAGGATTTTGTTGTTTGATGGCCAGTTTGTGTTCATTAACTCTCACATATAATTTTCGATTTGTTTGTCCAATATAACTTCTTGTGCATATATATATATATATATATATATATATATATATATATATATATATATATATATATATATATATATATATATATATATATATATATATATGTATATATATATATATATATATATATATATATATATATATATATATATATATTATATTGTATAATATGTATATTTGTATATGTTCTATCCCTAAATCCAAAGGTGTTATGAGCGCTTTTTAAATTAGATTTATACATAAAACAGCAAATTGACTAAAGCCTTTTATTGAAACAATTTTAACACAAAAAAATCAAAGATAACTATAATTTTTGAACAAATTCTACAATAAATTTTTAATATATCCACCATGTAGTGTATGTGGTTTTAAAGTTCGAACTGCGTTTCTCTATGGAATCCAAATAATTTAAAGTATGTTTTTCACATGTTTTGCTTTAAAGTATTAGCTTTTGTAAACTCAATATTGTAATTTGTTCTATAAAAAAATCGATTGATAAGTTAGGAGTCCCAGTAGGCCAGGGATCGTGTGGCAACAATAGGTTTTTTATAATTATTATTATGAATCAAAGCTGCTATTCTTAGCGAAAGAAACCCTTTCATATATCTTAATTTGACAGTTAAGGATGGTAAGAAAATGTGTTTCACGTGCATTTCTTAGTTTTTTGAGTAAAGCTCTAGTAAGAAATAGTACTTTACTTTGTAAAAATGGCTCAATATTCTGAACAAGAAAGATTACACTTATTTGAATGTTACATTGAAAACAACAGAAGTTCTGCGCTGGCTTTTAGAGACTACCGAAACCGTTTTCCAAACCACAGAATTCCGGACAAGAAAATATTTAAACGAATTATTTCGGATTTGGTTGAAAAGGGGGTTAAAAAAATAAACCGACCAAGATCAGTTTTGACAGAAGGTCGACATTTTATTGAAAACTCAGAAAATTCTTTAAATGATGCTACTAGGGACTTAGTGACGTCAAAAAACAGTAATGTTGAGGAAAAACTAAATTTTTGTAGCAATATGATGGAAACGTAATTCCAAAAAAATATATTTCCTAAAGTATTTTGGACCGACGAAGCCACGTTTAGTACAAGTCGTGTGTTCAACCGGCGAAATTGTAACTACTGGTCCAAAAGAAATTTATCAAAAGTAAAAAAAATTAAAAAACAAGGCTGAAAAAGCGTTAATGTTCGGTGCGCCATTATTGGTGATGTCATACTGGGCCCAATATTTTTTAAAGGTTTTATGAATGGTCGAATGTATAGACAAATGTTGGAAACCCAACTTAGAGAAATCATTCAAACATTGTCCGCGCATATTCAAGAAAGTATTATTTTTCAACAAGATAGCGCACCGTATCACTGCGATGAAGGAGTAATAAATCTTATTACTGAAAATTTTATTACTACTATAAGCAAAAATGGTACCTTACCCTGGCCCTCAAGGAGTTCCGATTTGTCCCCACTGAATTTCTTCCTGTGGGGTGCATTAAAGAATCGGGTCTACAAAAATCGAACCAACAACATAGAAGAACTTAAACAAAAAATTAGAGAGGAAACTGAAGCATTAAATAATTCAGATGCCGTAAGGAGCGCAATTCGGTCCTTGGAAACCAGGTATACTACATTCAGAGCTACCAATCGTGGATATATTGAAAATTTATTGCAAAATTTGTTGAAAAATTATAATTAATCTTTGATTTTCGTTGTGCTAAATTGTTTCAATAAATAATTTTAGTCAATTTGTTGTTTTATTAAAAAAGCGCTCATATAATCTAAACTTTTGGATTTAGGGATAGAACTTACCAATCGATAGGAAATTTATTAGGGAGTTTACCTGGAAAAAAATATATAGGGGGTCCCATTTAAAATAATCGAGTTTTTGGCATTTCGAATATTTTCAAGGGACCCCTGAAAAAAAACACCCCGTATAAATTTTAAATTTTTAATGTAGCAATTAATTTTTAGGGCAAATTCATGATAAAAACTACATATCCTCAATTTATTTTACAAAGTTTCATTACAGAAGTACCTTAATTTAACACAGAGAATATAAATATGTAAAGAAATATAGGGTGTTGCATTTAAAATTTCAAAGTTGACAACGGTACCCGTAAGTTGAAGCACCCTGTATATGCGAAAAGTAAATAAATTAAAGTTCCCATTGAACCAAGCAACTTTTATATAAATCTTTTTTGGTATCTCTTACAGGTTCCCAAATAACACTTAGGGGCGTCTTACAAGACACACACTGCACGTGTAATCAATTAATTGTTGATGATTTTTATGTGCACGCGCGCACAAATACGTGTTAAAATGACAACTTCTAAAGCAATAAAATAAGGGTAAGCTTTTGAACAGATTTTTAAACCCTGCGGTTTGAATATTAATAATAAACAAAGACAATAGTAATCTAACCAGTAGAAGTTCTGTAACGTGTAAATGGCTCTTCAGTTGAAATAGGTGCGAAAGTAACATTTAGGATTGCTATAGTATTGATTTTCCATTGAAAAAATATGGTTCTTTTAAACCAGTACCAGATGTGATTGTTAAAACCGGTAAAATTGTAAAGGAAACTTAAAGCGTAAATAAATACCACCCTTTTGTCTAAGGTTTGAACTCAAACACATAAAAATTTTTGCAATAACAATGAATTATAAAGAACTAATAAAAAATAACCTATTTTATGCCACAATAGCGCGGCGTAAAGAAAACAATCATAAATACGTATTTGTAGGAAAAATATAAGATGTAATTCATCCTTATAATGAACCTCTTTCTATAACAAGTCCAAACGTAACCATTGCCATAGGAACTGTTTTATTAGCTTAAATGATAAAAATAAATAACCAGATCGAATCCGTTATCCAAAGTAAAAAAAATCAAATAAATAGATAACATAAGCAAATAACTGGCTCTAATTTATAATCGATATTCTAAATGAAAGTAATTAAATAATTTATTTTCTCAAATAAATGATAGCAAGTCGCGTTAGGGAGCAATCTAATCTAAATACAAGTAGAAAGGTACTAAATAGATTTTATCGGTTTGAATATTACTAATAAACAAAAATAATAATAATCTAAACAGTAGCATGTTGTCAACTATAAAATACAAAGGATGTGGCTAGACAGGGCAGATCCGTATCAAGGGGTAAGTTTTTGAATATTTCTTTTTCTCTTTGTTTTCAAATTTGAAGGTTGATCTAATTTTTATTTTTGGTACTATATGTGATTCTAAGTTTAATTTTAACGGTGTGTTGCATATTATCTCATACAATATTTTTCCTTGACTACAAATTCAAAATTTAAGCTAACTTTTACCTTTGTTACTATGTTTGATCATCATGGTAATTAATGAATCCTAAAAGTAAACAATTGATGTCGGGAGAACTAACAGGGCCATTATCGTTATTTACTGTTACCCTTCAACTGAATAAAAAAAAAGAAATTTAGAGGATGGAAACGTCTAAGTTATTACAGTTTGCGACAATAACAAAACAGATTTGATTAGTAAATATTCGTTCGGGGCACGATTTGGCCAGTAACCGGTCTGCTCGCTATGGCATTGCTCAAGAGAACAATACAATTGCCTCGGATCGACTATGGCATTAAAACAGGTCTAATAAATGGAATAAGGGCAGTATGCAACGGTAGTCGGTCAATTGGTAGGGTGAGAGGCGGTGTGAGTGAATACTTTAATATTGAGCAAGCAGTGCGACAAGGCTGTGTATTGTCACCGTGGTTGTTCAATGTATACATGGATAAATGTGTTAGACAAGCTTGTACCGATGCAAATGGTGTAATGGTTGGTGACGTAAATGTACGACTTCTGGTGTATGCAGATGACACAGTCTTATTAAGTGACAGTGCGGATGAGCTACAAACCGCTCTGAGGAAGTTTGATTCAGTCTGTGAGAGCATGGACTTAAAGGTAAACGTGAAAAAACTAAGAGTGTGGTGTTCAATCAGGAAGGTCGAAAGGAGAGTAGAGTATTTACTCTGCAAGATGAAATTGTGGAGCAATTAGACGAGCTGATATATCTGGGTAGAATTTTTACTGCAGATGGTACAATGGAGGGCTAGATTGGACGAAGGGTCAATGCTGGAGGGAAAGTGATTAGAAGTATGTGGAGGATAATAAGAAACGAAAGCATGAGCTTAGCTACGAAACGAGTAATCTATAATGGCGTGTTTGTCCCATCAGTACTGGATGGAAGTGAGACATGGGTATGTCAAAAAAAGCACGAAAGAAAAATAAAATGCCGTGGGTATGAGATTCCTTAGAAGCGCATGTGGTAAAACGAGAAAGGATAAAATAAAGAATGAGTGCATAATGACGGAGTGTGGCGAGGAAAAGATGATGACGGATAGATATAAAAGTAGTACATTACGTTGGTTTGGTCACATTGAGAGAATGAACAACGCAAGATTAACGAAGCAAATATATGTGGGTGGGGTTAGAGGAAGGTCCGTGTCTGGTAGGCAGCGTAAAACTTGGCTGAATGTAGTAGAATGTATGATAATGGAAAGAAAGGTAAGGAGTTTTAAAAATAAAAGGGCATGTTAGAGACAATGTATGAACCTTGCGGAAGCTAGGGAGGTATGCGGAGATAGGAAAGCATGGATAAAGATTGCGAATGAAAAATTAATAGGAGGCAGGGATTGTTTCGCCTACTCCGCAAGGGAATGGCGTGAAGGTTAAGTTAAGTTCAGTTAAGTAGAAATTTGTTGCTCGATAATATATTTAGTAAATAAACAATTTCCACGAGAGTGAATTAATTGTTTGTATTCAATTAATTACTGATGACTTCTTTATGCTGGATTACTACTTATACTATTTTTGTTTAAGATTTGCATTTAGAAATCTATCACTCAACAGTTTACTTAATAAGTACTTAATGAATTTACACATAATACACTAATTTATTAGTTTCTTTATAAACGAAGGCTATTTACGAAATTTCTTTTCTTCTACTTTAATAGTGTTTCAAAATTATATGTTTTTCCTGGTATTGAATTGGTGATTTACTTATGAATAATAATCTTTACAGAAAATGCCTATTATCATTAATAGAATTTGTGACTCAGTTGGGTATTGACATAAATATATGAGACATTTCACCGAGAAGAATTAGTATTTGCAAACCTTTAGTAAAAAATTAAATAGAATTGTTCTAGGAATAGGTTCATGACGTGCGGTTACCACGCCTTTAGAAATTACTAAAGCTGATTATCCAAGCAGCAAAGTTTCAAATAATACCTTTCCCTGTAGATGTGCAAGAAAAGGTTCTAAAGTATTCCTTTAATATTATAACCAATTCGAACCTGCTCCTATTATGAACTGTGTAGTAGTCATTTATTTTATTGCATTACCACAGTTTTGATCCGTTTCTATAATGTTATGTTACTTTTATACAAACTGATTAATTTATTAGAAAGTTGTATCATATACTTGTAACAATGTATATTTAGCATTTTTTTTAATTTAATAGACCTTTATATAATTTATGAAAATTCATAACCAATCAAAATAGTTGGTAAAAACAAAATATTGATGTGCACAAGCTTTATCTTACAAAATGAGATTAACTAAAATATGTGTTAATATTCTAAAAGCCTAGTATTGAATTGTATAAGTGGTAATTATTAATGAATCGTTTACATTTTTCTTTTTGGTTTTTAGTAAAAATGAAGTAATTAATTAACAAAAAATTATAGTTATTGTTAAAGTCGAAATACTGCTAATGGGTAGTAGCAAAAAAATTTAAAATTCAGCAATTAATTAGCAATAAATTATCACAATTATGCACTATAACTTGCTTTGAAATGCAGTGGTGGGGTGCTAGATTATCGGATGAAAATAGTTTATTTATTACATAAATGATTGGGAAGTAACTTTGAAAATGTGATTATTGGAAAAATGTCTCACAATCGAACCTTTACATAGAATCTATAACTTTCTATCGCAGAGTGTATAGTCGGGAAACGAACATTATAGCACGATTATTAATAAATCGTTAGATTTTTCTTTTTGATTTTTAATTAAAAATGATGTAATTAGTTAGCAAAAAATTGTAGTTATGGTTTATTAGTTATTCGGTGTAGGAACATGTTAAAGTCGAATTACTGCTAATGGGAAGTAGCGAAAAAATTGGAAATGCGGCAATTAATTAGCAATAAATTATAGGAATTGTACACTTTAACATGCTTTGAAATATAGTGGTGGGGGTGCTAGGTTATCGGATGGAAATAGCTTATTCATATATTAAATAAACTATTGGGAAATAACTTAGAAAATGCAATTATTGTAAAAATGTTCCACGATCGAACCTTTGCATAGAATCTATAATTTTCCATCGCAGAGTATACAGGCGGGAAATGATAGTTATAGCACAATTATTAATAAATCGTTTACATTATTCTTTTTGGTTTTTAGATAAAAGTGAAGCAACTAGTCAGCATAAAATTATAGTGATTGTTTATTTGTTATTTGGTGTAGAAACATGTTAAAGTTGAATTACTGCTCATGGGAAGGAGTAAAAAATTGAAAATACGGCAATTAATTAGCAATAAATTATCACAATCCTACACTATAACTTGCCTTGAAATGGAGTGGTGGTCGTAATAGGTTATCGGATGGAAACAGTATGTTTACTTATTGTTGTTAAATTATTGGGAAATAACTTTGAAAATGCAATTATTGTAAAAAAATTTTACGATCGAACCATTGCATAGAATCTACAATTTTTCATCGCAGAGTATACAATATTCTATGGAACCTGTGCTTTATCGATTTTTGTTTAAAAGAAATGAAAGTATTGCATTTATTGACGTAGATTTAACTTTAACTTCTGGGCTTTGCTATAATTATTTTAATTATGCAAAAAGACGGGAATATAAAATATCAGGATCGTCAACTGTAGAAAAAGTGAATAAAATCAGAAACCACCACTTCTACGAAACGTAATAACTTCATATCTCTTTTAAAACGTATAATAAAGGTTTTATATTTTATTTTCAATTATGATTTATTCTTATCGCTTCAAAGAATATATATTGAGGACTAGATCGGAATTTCTGCTTTAGAGAAATTTGTGTAAATTAACGGAATTTACTTATCTCTTCAGCAAGCGGGTTGTAATACTTGATCTAGTATCCTGGATACGGACAGCACGGTGTTTCGTATAAATTAAGGGAATTTAATTATTCCTTCAGGAAGCGTGTTGCAATACTTTATTAAGTATTCTGGATATGAAAGAAGGTGTTTCATATTTTATGACTGCTATACAGGATTGATAACGGTTTCACAGGATAATCTTGTAGAAACGGATTTTCAGGGGATTATTATGCGATTATCTGTGTGCAGGTTTTACCGTAGTGTATGTGTTAGCCGTATATCCTTCAGACAGGCAAATGCACGAAAATGCCGACACAGGGGTACGCCTTGTGGACATTCCCCAAGGAATTCTCAGTACTTTTCGGGCGATAACCTATAAGCAAAGAGTACGATTTTGTATATTAGGATATGTTTGTTTACGCTGGGCATACACCCGAGTAAGTGCCTAGTACACATGTATGTTGGTGTTTTGAAGACGGGATCGATTAATAATCTGCCAAGGCAGAAAAGAAGTATTATAACCGAAAACTGGTCTGGTGAATATGATCGGAAAATTTTATAACTTACCCCTGAGTAGTTCAGGTCGAGATGATGGCTTCTGATTACAACTAGGTCGGAATAGAAGTCAGGAACAAAGGCAGGGTAGAAGTTATCGAAATGATCGGAGATAACAAGATAAAAATATCACGTCGCGCTTCCGCTTATGTAGTCCGCGATCTAACGTGGTTGGGTGAAATAATTGAAGTGGCGCATTAGTAATCAAAAGGATAATTTTTGACAAAGCAAAAGCGGATAATTAAATAACTAATTTACGAATTTTTGTAAGGATTTTGAGACCTTTTTATACAGTTTTATGGAAGTAGAACGCATATGAGCTACAAATAACTCTGAGGAAGTTTCACATAGGCTGTGAGAGCATAAACCTGTAGGTAAACGTTAACAAAACAAAGAGTGTGGTGTTAAGTCGAGAAGGTAAAAAGGAAGGTACAGTATTTGCCTCGTACGGTGAAATTGTGGAACAAGTGGACGAGTTGGTATATCTAGGTTCACTGTAGACGATACAATGACATGGCGAGATTGGACGACGGGTTAATGCTGGAAGGAAAATGATTGGAGGTATATGGACAATAATTAAAAACGAAAGCATGAACGTGGCTGCGAAACGAGAACTGTACAATGGCGTATTTGCCCCGTCGGTACTGTAGGGAAGTGAGACATGTGTATGTCAAAAAAAACACGAAAGAAAAATAAACGCCGTGAGTGTGAGAGTCCTAAGAAACGCATTCGGTAGAAAAAGAAGGTATAAGATAAAGAATGAGTTTATATTGGTGTGTGGTGAAGAAAAGACGATGATTGATACGTATAAAACAACGTTGGTTTGGTCACATAGAAAGAATGAGCAACACAAGATATATGTGGGTGAAGTTAGAGGTAGGGCCGGTTCTGATAGGCCGCGTAAAACTTGACTGACTGCAGAAGAGTGTATGATAAAGAAAGGTAGGTAAGGAGTTTTAAAAATAAAAGTGCCTATCAGAGACAATGCATGGGTCTTGTGGAAGCCAGGGAGGTAAGCAGGGATGTGGAATCATGGAGAAAGATTGCAAATGCAAAATAAATAAAAGGAAGGGATTGTTTTGCCTCCCTTGCAAGAGAATGGCGTGACTGATAGGTGTCTTTTTTTCACATTTTGAACATTTTTGGCGTTAGTACATTGATAAGGAGCATGTATAAGGCTTAAGTAATTAGTATTTCCGTTGAAATTCGGATAGTTAAGATAAAAGGCATTATTACGATTTCATTATTTAAGTTAACATTTGAAATCGCGGTGTTTGATGTATGATTGATTTCAAGAATCGATTGTGATCGATTATGATTATTTTCCCCTTCAGCTGAGTCAGATAGAGATGCAGCAAAATTTTCAAGCGACTTAAAATACATTAAATAGTAATGCACTCACTTAAGAATAAGTCCTACTATCAGTTTTATTTACCCTTATAATAAAATACGAATTATTTCAGCGATGTGATGCTCTACAAGTCGGTTTGCAGGAAAAGGCAATTTTAAAATCCTTCCTCGTAACTTTCCCCATTAGAACTGTTTACAAATGTTCTAATTGCCGATGAATCGTTAATACGAAATTCGCCTCTTTGATGCAATAAAATTCGACAGTCTTAACGGCTAAGCCAATTATAGTTAGCTGAACTCTATATTGATTTTTAAAAATATTTGTTATTACAATAAAATACAGTTGTTAAGTTAATAAAAGTTTAAACCTGATCGAACAGTAAAGGAATGGTTTACCTGTAAAATGCACAATGTTATAGAAAGCATTTATACTAGGACAAAAATAGCATTTATATAGCATATTGTCTTTTTACTTTTCTACGTGGTGAGATAATTAATGATAGTGAAACGTTAAATAGTATGTAGCCATTAGGTAATAATAACGCTGTGTGTAGTAAGATAATCTGTCAAATCTGCATATCTAGTTTTCAAATAGTCACCAACATGTAAAGGTAGAGTGTGCTTATTTTTTTAATATATAGTTTATTATTTGTTATTGTTTGTAGAAAAACATATTCCTCTAAGACACATAAATTTTCAGTGTTATTATAAATACTTTAAGGATAGCTGAATTTTAAGCACTTATAGCTTGATATGTCTGTGTTCGTTTCACAAAAGCTTCACACGGACATCTAGCTATAAATAAAAGCATTTATATTCACAGAGAAATGTATCCACCGTGTTCCTAAATGGCTTTTCATAAATTTGTTATTCAATTCCTTTATCGAAAAAAAAACCAAAGAAATTTATGCTACACATGTCCGAAAACGAGTTTTTATTGCCCATAAAGTTGCTGCTATATTAGGCTTTAACAGCTTTCTCAAGACTTTACCGAGAAATAATACAGGTTTTACAAAAATAACAATGAAACGTTGAAATCCTAAACAAAACTGGGACGTTTAAAACAAGTTTAAACAAGCTACAGTAATTCCGTTAACTGTTTCTGTACCTAACAATTTACCACTGTTGCTAAAGTGAAAACTGTTAATGTATGTCGTTCAAGTTTAGTAATTTTTCATAATGGATTACCGTAAAAAATATCAGACGGTTTTGTTTTTAATTCTAGCACTATGAGTAAATTAGGATGTTTAACAAATTTCTTATAGTATTGTCCGTTTCAAATCAAAATGGGAATGTTTAAAAGTATTTTAGTGCTACAAGTGTATTTGAAACACTCATATAAACACGGATATGTAGGACCTTTTTTTCTTTGTGAAAAGGCATGAAACTACTCCATGTTGTGCAAAAAAATATATCAATCAATTTATCAAATTAGTAATTTTAATAGCACGTTGTTAACTAATGATGCTCGTGATTCAAGGAATGGGTAATCTATACGTGTTAATTTTTATTTACCTTTACGACCGTTTTTAGAAAAGAATTATATGTGATAAATGTATTTCAATGCAAAACTTTGTTGACGGAAACACAAATATTTTAAAAATCTACCCTATATACATTAGCAGTATCTATTTTAAACTTTTTAAATATATACCAATTACACTTACCCCTTTTAGTTTGTTTTAAACGAAAAATTGCAAACGTGTGTTGAGTAAAACCTTTTTTTTGTCATTATAGTTACAAGCTTGTTAAGCTCGCAGTAACTTTCCTTTAATATTAAAACTACTTTTTACTGTATAAAACTGTTTTCATCACGACCTAGTTTGATTGCCTATTCCTAATCGCAAAAATGAAATGTTTCAGTTATAACACGTAATATTAATGGAATATGCATTGATTAATTTCCTACAGCTTATTGCTTCGATTAATATTGTGCCTTGAAAGAGCTCTTTATTTGTTGTTTTTTGAGTAGTCTTTTGCACAGAAACTAAAGCTAGATTTATTAGGAGTGCCTAAAGCAATCATAATTTTCTATTGTAAAGAATTACATTCAAATAATGGGATTTTTACAAAACGTACCTTTTAACTCAGGTAACATGGTTTTTGGAGTGGAATTATAAAAGTTCCAAAAAAAAAACATAATTGGAGCTTGGATAATCATGACTTGCAAACATCGTACACTGCAGATAACATTACGAGATACCTATTGAGAAAAATTTCTTATTTGTTGCAAACACTTCCCATCTGCAAAGAACTATTTTTTACAATATATCTTTAAGAATTGTTGGTAGTTCTCTGAATAATTAAAACGAAGAAACTCGCTAACAATCAGTAACATAGGCCATAAGACGCCACTAAGACCTAAATTTTTCGGTAAAATGCCTTGAATGATGTCAGGCAACGACATAGCTGCCAACGTGATTGACGATATATCTCAATTTCAATAGTATATTTTTCAGGTCTTTAAATTGACAAAGTACGAAAAAGATTTGTATACATGTAAAAAAAATTAATAAACCACAATCAAATAAATTTAGAAGTCGCAAAAGTAGAAACATTACTGGAAGGTTGCATGATGTACAGTTAATAACAAAATAAACATTAACTAAGTTGGAATGTAATTCTGTGATTATCAAAATATCAATTATATTATATCGTAATTGAGTGATAACACAATCACCCATGTGTTTTAGCAGTTTTTCAATTATCATATCCTTTTTTATTAAATAAACTTTACTTTGAACTTACTCAAGGTACTTCATTAGCAAGCGTAATGAACTTGAATTGGATGAAAACCAAGTGTAGTTTATAAAACAATTCCACAAACATGAATCAGTTAATTGGAATGATGTTACCGTGTGATCTTGTCAATTCTAGAGGTGTTCATAGCTTTTAGCTGTAATAAGGCTTTGATAACCTAGAATATTTTAAAGTAAATTGAAGAGAAATCCAGGCTACATATCCTTTGTTGGTGTTTTTTTACGAAAACTTTCGTAGTAAACACCGCATTATGCAGTAAAGATTCATGAACGGATTTTATCAAAATATGTGGACAGTTATAAGCTAAAGCTGGGGTGGAATAAGTGTCATAAAGTGTGTAACGATTAAAGAAGGGGACAGCATGAACCAGATTTGAAACTTTTGTAAAAATTGAATAAGCAACGACCGAAATTCCGTGGCACCTTAGGTATTAATTATATGTTGCAAGTATTTAGCCCGATAAATTAAGATTAACCTAACGTGGTAAAGCCTCTAAAATCTGTGGAGTATTTGGTCACTTAGGTAAGTGTGAATGAAACAATTTATACCTACGGTGAGCTTCTAGATAGGTGCATTTATCAATGTTCAAGGCCCGGTGGGCGGTTTATTTGATTTTTAAAAGTGTGCTAGGTATGGAACAATAAATGTAACGAATTTTATTTCACATAGACATTCACTTCCCATTTGACCAACTTTTGTATGTATAAAAATTTTGGTGTCTATTTAGAGCGTTCTTCTGATAGCATCGATTTAAACATTTGCCTAATTTTGAACTGATTTGTTATCAATTAGCTTAAAAAAAAAGAAAAAGATGGTAGACAAGATTAGTTACAGATTTTATTTCAAATTTTATAGATTTTTATTTGTCTAGAAGATATCGAACATAGAATGATGACAGAATAAAGAAATGTCACGAATTAAAATGTTACGTTGAATAGGTAAACAGAGGAGCTGGATTGTATATTAATTTAAGGTAGCTAAAATTATTTGACACTCGTTGCCTTCTTTACATTTGGTTTTTAGGCGCTCTTGAAATCAATTAAAAGGGATTATCTTAAAAGATGTAAAATAGGTTTTCGACTGGTGAGTTTATTTCGTAGATTTGGTGTAACTTGTCTCTTTAATGCAACCAACCGACATGTAATGAATGATTTATTCGTTCTTAATGCATTAATATCTTCAAATGGTGTTTGTATTTACGTGTGAAACAATTCAGCCTGTAAAAGTGGTAGATATTTAGGTGTTAGAATAAATTTTAGGGATTTGATTAATCAGTTTTATTGTGCCGTAATCATACCGTTGAATTAAGAGTAATATTAGAACATGGAATGGGGTTTGTTACTTTCCGTAGTAATAAGAGATCAAACCAGTATATAGAATTACCGAATTAATAAAAGTTAAGAATATAGGTAGACACTCATGAGTCAAGGTGACGTTTAGCAGTGAACGTCACATCGTTGCCAAAAAGAGAAGCATATAACAAACTAATGTAGTTACCGCATCAAACATATAAGGAATCGCCCGAACTATATACCGAGCGGGTTAAATGAATAATATATTCTGAATGTCTTTTAAAGGTTGTGATCAACATAACATCTGAATTTTAATATGTTTATTCTGTTATATCTATAATCTGACTATTTGCGTTTAGTGATTTATAAAATTTATACAAAACTGCAAAAATCGTTTTAAGGGCTACCCTAGGAAGACTAAGTCATTATACTTTATAATTAGTGTCTTAAAAAGGACTTTTTATCGCAGAAGTTTAAGTTAAGCGAGACATGAATATTACAACAACTTTTAACTTGGACACCTTAAATAAAACTAGAGATGCAATGTATTAAAATAAAAGTTTAATACAAAATAAAAACTAGTTTTAAATCTTCTTATTAAAGTTTAGTACACGCAAAATAAGCTTCTCCAACTTTAATTCTTTTTTGCTTTTGTAATGCAGTTTATCTCACATCATTAAACGTTTACTTAGATGGTGCAAACTGGATATGTATTGCAGTATAGAAAAACTTTACAGCTGTAAAGATTATACTGACTGAACCCGTTGAAGTTTGATCCCAGCATTATGCTTTTTTTTTATTTTTACAGAGCTTTGATAAAAAAATACTATTAACTGCATAAATTAATTGTATGTAAATATATTTTTAATTATCATAGTTGATACTAAACTAAAGTGAATAGTATGAGTGGTATGTAATAAAAATTCCAAGTCATACCCAATTATGGGTACATGAGTTTGTCTAATTTAACTAAGCCGAACAAAATCTCGAGTTTCCTTTTGAATTTTCAACTAATTGAAGGTATCTTTTTATAGTGTAGGAAGAAGCACCTACATCTTTATTAAAAATAAAATATCTTATCGATGTCATCCGTTCAAGAAAATTTAATATCAAGTAATATTTACTTTAACTAAATTGGGAATTTATTCGGAAAATGCTTCTCTTAGGTCTGAAGAATCCTTATAATGAGTTAAATGTGGTAGTGACAATTTACCCCACAATACCTAGAATGGATAATTATCCTATGTTAGTTACTTTAGAGCTTTGAAAAGAATACAATTTTTACATTAACTTTCTAAAATGTTATGTGAGCAGCACTTCAATTATGTTTATATCTCCGTAATGACGGGTATGAATGGTACAGAATTTCCTTTTACAAAGCAATTATTTTTAATTATATTCCCTTGTTTAAAGTATAACCGGATTACGTACATAAACAAAAATAGAAAAAAAACCTTAAGGAATATAAACTAGAATAAACATGAAGTGTGTTTGTAAAACTAATTAACTATTATAGAAGCATTTATCATTTACTTAATTTTCAGAGAGTTTAAATTACACTAACATCTGTGTCCATTGGTTTTGTACAATTACAAGTTAAATTCAAGTTTCAAATCACAAAAGTAAACTTGAAAAAATTACAGCAATTAAAGCTATAATGAAAATTTTATTAATAAAGTTGTACAATTAAATATCATATTAATTTGCGTATACGTATTAAACAGATTAATAAAACAATATTTTAAGTTAAAATTTACATTTTTCTAAGTTTGGACGTTGTAAAGCTACTTTACCTTAAGCGTTGTGTATTACTAAGCTTACCCGGTATTACCTATTTGTTAACCTCAGGTTATTCCAAATCTACCTCAAGGTCATTTGTTCCGTGGAAATTATGTAGAAAAAACTTTCTCAATTAAAGTTTGTCGAAGTCACTCTTTTAGAGCAATTACTTCCTCTTGGGCGAAATAAGTTAAAATATTGGATCTTGATATGGAACCAGATCTGTTCAAATTACTCAATAATAATGTACCAATTTAACGATTTTGATAGTTTCGTGGATCAATTAAAAGTGTGATGTTCTTTGTTTTTTTTTTGGGTTGTGTTTTAATAGTTATTTTTAATTTAGTCTTTATCTTAGTTAGAGCGAGCTTATTGAGAACTTTCTGCATATTACATGCTAGAAATTGATTAATATAGTGTAAATGTATATTATACACTTAATAAGGGGCTTGTCATCATCTTCTGAACTATCAAAGTGTGATTTGTTTTCTTTTTGCTTCTGTTGGGTGTCGGCTTCCTTTTCAAAATTATATACACAACAGAGCCTTTTGCTATTTTTTTAACACCTTCGAGTTTCTTTTTATTTTTCAATTCACTTTCTATTTCTTTCTTCTTTTTTTGCTGTCAGTCGATTTGTTTCTCTTTTTTCGTTTAAGGCCTCTATTTCTTTTCTCAGCTCTAGTTTTCCCAAACGCTATTTTTGTCGGTCACTTGAACTAAGCACATATGAAATTCGTTCGCGTTCTTCTTACCCTTTCTCTCTGGTGTTTTTTTCATTTGAAGTGGAAGGAGTATGGATATCCAATGCTATTTCAGGATCAATATTAGCTTCTTATTCTGTTATTTGAGAATTTTCGTTTAATTGAACTGGATTATGGAAGTGTGGTTCTGCTAAATATATGTGCGAATCATCTTTAGAGTTTGAGCTTGAAACCGAAAGGAAAGTGCAATTAAAAAATGATGCTGTGACCGTTTCTGAGAAACCTGAAAATCAAGCTAACAATAATCTGACATGTCCTAAAGACGTAGTAAATCACTAAAAATGAAAGGCTTGCAAAAAGCCGAAAATTTAAGTATCTTTACTACACATGAGATACCAGAATTTGAGGCTGAAACACAACCAAATGTTATAGTTCCTGCTACCGCAAAACGAAATTTATTCTCAGAAAACGAAGACAGAGGGTCTAAGATAAAAATAATATCTGATATTTGCTTGCAGAATAAAGAAGAATATTATAACATCGGAAATTCTTCAACCCCTTCAACTAAGACAGGTCTTTGTTATGCGTGCGTTTCCAATATCAATATCATTAGCATAGGTGGCAAATGTAGGTCATGTCCTGGAACGTACCATTTAAATTGTATACTTAAGCATATTGGTGAAAAAGCAAGTAAATCTTATTATGAGTGTCCATCTTGCTGGAAGAAAAATTTTAAGGGATAACTCGATAAATAAAACAATTTATAATATATTACAATATATTACAGTAAAAATAGTATATTTTTTACATACCCACCTATTCGCAGTTTTCTGAGTCTTAGGTAACTTACTGTACTTAGGTAGGTACCTAATTACTTACTAAACGAAGCACAATTTTAATGAAGGCCAATAACTGCGCGGTTGATCTGGACAATGACTATTTCAAAGTGGCCAATTACAAAAGTTTGCGCTAAGGTTAGTGTCTAAATCTTTGTTTACAAATAAATGATACTATATTTAAAAGGATATCATAACGTCAAGCTATTAATGCTTTAAAAATTTTATTAATCTCAATTTATTATTTCTTTGCACTTTCAAGTGGCCAATCACTATCTGGTTTACCCGATATGGTGTAGTTGAAAAATAATCCTATATATATATATATATATATATATATATATATATATATATATATATAAATGGTCATTGCTGAGCCCGTAGCATATATAAACCGTACTCTCTTGAGCCCGAAAAAACCTTGTTGTTATGATTGTATAGGCATCAAAACGTGTAAATCCGAAAATTAGGTCGGGCCTCATAATGTCCGTTTATACCTCCACTATATACAGAATAGTTCTGAGGAGGCCGCTTCAGAGGTCGCTTTTATATACAAACTCTCGATCTTCACGAACCGTACATTGTGTGGCCCAGCATGTGGCAACGTTGGGATCAGCAATTAATAGAAAAACATGTGCAAAGTATTCTTTTTGCACATCTTTAAAATATTAGCTATCTTTACGTGCCGTACGGGTACGTATGTGCATATTTTTAATATGGTGCTTCTCGCATAACAAATTATTAAGTTACTGTAATCAAAATAGTATATTATACACCTAGGTTGAGAAGTGAGCCATTATTAACCAAGCAATTTTAAACCGAGGTGTATATAGATTTTTTTTTTACTACTTGAGGATAAAACTGTTAAAATTGTAATTTGATTGAATTGGTACTTGAATAATATTATGTTATTTTCTATCCACTTTCAAAATATCAGGTAGACTGTAAAGTACCTTTTTCAATAATTGCAATTTGATGTATTATCAGATCAGATAACATTTTATGTAGGCTTAAACAGATTAATTTTCCCATCTGCTTTCTAAAGACCTAAATGATCATAATTTATAATAAAAATTGGTAATTTTGGTCTTAAATTACCTTAGATTTTAGATTATTGAGTAAATTAATCATAACAATTTTTGATATTTCTTATTCAAATACTTACCTGTTGTTTTTTGTCTTTTTTAAATGGTGCATTTTTGTATCAAGGATATACAAACTATCTAAACGTTTCCATAACACTTACAGTTATCTTCGTCAGTAGTAGTATTATGTAATAAAATTGTTAAAGATGTTCAAATAAATTTTATGAAACTGTACAATACAATTTTAGTAAAGAATAACTAGATCAATAAAAAATTAAATATTGTTAAACTATCACGGCATCGTAATAAAAAAGTGAGTAACGATAGTAATTGAGGTTTACTTTTCCTTAATTTTTCAAATTGTCTAATAGAACGATAAGTTTCTTCCCGATAAAGGACTAAATATGAAATATGAAATATTATAACCTTATACAGGGTCCGCCTTTGGGAGATGATCCTATGAGTATCTGCTAAACCAAACTTACTGTAATTTTGGAAATTTGGTGACAGGGTAATGATGTTACGGCTAACTCATCTAAAATATTTTCACGTTCGTACCACTTCCGGTTATACCGGAAGTCGCTTATTTTAAACGGAACACCCCGTATATTAATACATTTTTGGCTTCTATGCCGAATTTTAAGGTAAGTTTGTTAAATAAACTAGATACGAAATTTGAGCCGTTTAAAAAAAAACATTTTTCTAAAAAAATTGACAGATGCGGTCTTAGTAATAACTCGTTAATTGTTCTGTTCCTGTCAAACAATTTAAATAAAACTTTGAGGTGTTGTAGGCAAAGGTTTATTGCAACAGTCTGCAAAAAATGACATTTGTATTTTTCACAAAAATTAAATTATGAATGTCTAAACTTGACTATCAAAAAATGTAAGTTACTCAAAAAATCAAATGGAAACCCCTATTTTTTATTACTCAGATCGATTTAACATCAAAAATTAAGGTAAGTTTGTTTATAACTTTATTTGCCTAAACGTAACAGTTTCATACTTATTATCAAAAAAGTCCCAATTTTAAAATTTGTGATAAAAATGAGCTACATACTTAAATCTAGTATTCCTTGTGCGTGGTCACCATGGAAACCAAATAATTGAGAATTGAAATAAAGAAAAATATCAGAAAAAGTTACTGCAAAAAATTATAAAAATTGATAAATTTGTGATTCAAAAGTCATTTTTGCCAAATAGAAATTTTCTAAGAAATTTTTTTCAAATTCGATATACGACATAAGTGTAAAAAATTAATACCTTAATATCTTTTAAGGTTTACAGAAAGCGAACACATACGGATAGATTTCTTCATAAATTATCCAACCAGCATCTACGTCAGAAAATTTGTATAATTAAATCTTTAGTAGATCGAGCAAACCGAATTTGTGATCCTAAATTTTTAAAACATGATTATAAATATTTAACAAAATCCTTACAAGGTAATAGATATTCACTTACTGATAGGACTGAGAAAATCTTAATTAAATATGGTGTTAGCACTATTTCTAACCTACAAGAAAAATTAAAGAACATATAAGGTCACCTAAAGATATTTCAAATCCATTGTCATCTTTCGGAGTGTATATTGTTCATGTGGAAAAGTATACATTGGAACCACAAAACGTAGTTTTGATACAAGACATAAAGAACATATGAGATTTTGTAGATTAAGTCAACCAGAGAAGTCTGCGGTAGCTGATCATCCCTTATATAATTTAAATCATAATATCCAATTTGACAATATGGAAATATTATCAATACAAACACATTATTATGTTCGTTTAGAACGTGAAGCTATTGAAAAATATACAAGAAGAAAGTCTCCGTTTAAATAAGCTTTGCCGTCGTATAATTAAAAAAAAGGGTATGATGATACGTCTTGACTTGAATTTTAATTTTAGCTTTTAGTGTCTCATCAAATTTTGTTAAATTTGTTTCTTGGTGGACATTTTTCATTATTAGCCTTTGACTGTTGGAGAGTGTTATGATTTGCCATCTTAAAGACAGTTTAACAACACTTAATTTTTTAATTCTCTAGTTACTCTTTACTAAAATTGTATTCTATAGTTGGCTTTATACGTTTCCCAAACTGTTATTTTAATAGCAGGTTTGTGTTTGTTTTAATTTTTCAAATTTCACAAAATTGTTTTGAACATCTTTAACAATTTTATTAGAAAATACTACTACTGACGAAGATAACTGTAGGTGTTACCGAAATATTTAGATAGATTGTATATAGAAACACACCAAATAAAAAATCCAAATAAGATAAGTATTTTAATATGTATAATAATGGTAGAAGTTTACATTTTCATATTCCGCTATTTTCTGTTTGAAATTATTCTTACAGTATATTAGCTTGTCAATACATAACAAAAGTGTAATCCGCCGATATATAATTAAAAATAAGGAAAAATAGAGAATAATAAGTGCATATCTATATAAAACAGCTTGAAAATATCGACAACGCTGCCGGGATTCACAACGTACGGATAACATAAAATCGGGCCACACAACGTTTTGTATATTAGCGCGGGGGTCAGGCTCTGTAGGACCTGTTGCTATACCGGGCTCAGTAAGATACCGTTTATAACTATATATATATATATATATATATATATATATATATATATATATATATATATATATATATATATATATATATATATATATATATATATATATATATATATATATATATCGATCGGGTGTCTAGAATCTACCCACGTTCTGTGGCTATCTTCGTTATTATAAGAGATACAGAGTCGGTTAAATTAGCAAAGTTGGGCAGAATTACATGATAATTCCAATACCTATAAGAAAATTCAACATTGTTGCCAACTTTCTAAGATATCTGAAAGTAATTAATAATCGTCCAAATCTTCAATCGGTTATATCTTTTTTAATATTCAAAATATGAAAAAGTTATAAGAGAGGCTTTTGATAGCTATTTTTACGAAATATGGGAAAATGTGAATAAAAAATTTTTTTAGTAATTATTTTTTAGCTACAACCCAAATATACATTTTTTTAAATGACAACTATAGGTAGCTATGAACTCATTCGATGGATTATTTTTTTCTGATTTCAAAAATGTATAGCTTTGTATGTTTAATATTATTAGTTAACTCACAATTTTCAAAAAAAGAGGTTCATAATGTTCATTAAACAAATTAAAGTGTGCCGTGAACATTTAAATAACAAGATAAGCTCATAGTCTACTACTAAATTTGTGGAAACAACAAGAAATAATGTACTACACTGTCAAAATAAAAAAGTTCTAAATAAATTTAACTTATAACGAAGAGTAATAGCAAAAAATAAGTGCTTCAAAATGCCCTCCATTATTTTGAACACACATTTGACATCGCTTTAAAATTTCGTTTTGAACTTTTAATAAAGTTTGGGTTCTAATTTTTTGTATAACAGCACGAATTTTATTTTTTAAATCGTCTAGATTACCAGGTTTTTAATTTTTTTAATTGCACCCCACAAGGAAAAGTCCAGGGGGGTTAAGTCTGGAAATCGCGGCGGCCAAGCTATAGGACCTCGATTTCGTATCCAATTATTAAAATGTTCCTATAAATAGTTACACACAAGTAATCCATTGTGTGCAGGTGCCCCGTCGTGTTGAAAATAATTCAAATTTTGAATTACGTTCAACGGAAGGTCGTCCCAAATTTCTTCAAATTCGTTTCGTAAAAAAGTTCAATATCTTTTGGAATTTAAATTGTATTCATAAAAAAACGTCCCGAGGATTTTGGTACCAATAATACCGCACCAAACGTTTACTGAAAAAGCATATTGATCTCTCCTCTCAACAGTAGTATGAGGATTTTCTTGGGACCATTGGGTATGATTTTTTCTATTGAAGATGCCACTGCTTGTAAATTTTGCTTCATCGGCAAAAAGAATGGTTTTCGAGAATTGATTGTTTGCTCGACTTTCATTAATCAACCGTGTAGCAAAACGTAATATTTACTGATAATATTCAACATACAATGTATCTCGGTCTATCCAATGATTAGACCATCAGGGGATAAACCGGATTTAACACACAAACAATCAACTTGACGTTAAAATATACAATATTTTAAACGTTAAGTTGATTGGGCTCGTTTAATCTTAAATAGGTGCAGTTAGAGCAGAAAATATGATGTCTGTACGACACCGGGCCTTCTCCTTGTGATGCGCCTCCGTGAGTAATAGTAAAATGTGGCATTGGGCAACTATCCTGCTTGCAGTTTACGTAAATTATAATGTTAAGAAGCTAGCGTTGTTTACTTTAACTTCATCTGCATCAGATTTTACTACTGATGCCGTGATCTATGTGAATGAATGCAGTATCCTCTGTGTCCAGCTAATTCTCCAATGCTCCTTGCTTCAAATTTGATTTACAAATCTTGACCTGCTACTCATTGTACCGTTTTTATTTGGTAAAGTGAATCATGTTACCGTAGTATAATGTGTAGCGTAATAAAAAAAATTGTTTATGTTTGTGTTCTTTGATTTCAGACGGCAATATGCATAGACGGGGTTATGGCGCTTGGATATCCAGTGCTATTTCGGGATCAATATTAGCTTCATATTCTCTTATTTGAGAATTTTAGTTTAATTGAACTGGATTGTGGAAGTCTGCTTCTGCTAAATATATGTGCGAATCGTCTTTAGAGTTCGAGTTTGAAACCGAAAGGAGTGCAACATCTAGTGAACCCACGTTTATTTTTGTATCCGTTTTCTATGTGACGTCTAGCTGATCTTCTATAAAATGCTCCTCTATCTGGAAGATGTTAGTATCTGAGACATTCATCGATTGCTAAAATAAGGGATTATCTTCATAAATTATTGGTATCTCATCTATGGCAAGTGTTAAAGGTGTATCTGCGTGACTCGAAAAGGGCTGATTTTCATAGTGATCTGAAAATAGTCAACATTATCCACTTGTCCAGTAATTGTTTGATTTTTCTTCTCAGAATTTATTTTAAATAATTCAACTATATTTTTTAAAATAGTTGCAGGCACATCGGCTACAACTGGAGTACGTATTAAAGCTTCAAGCTTTTCTTCTCCTACGAGATCCTTAAATTGCTTGAATGTTACAATAGCGTCATCTTGAAGTATTTTGGAGCTGCATTTTCTAGTATTTTTTTCGTTTTTCCTTTACACTGGCTGTAGTAAATAGCATTAGGCTCCCACGGGTACAAACCACATGCTTTAAACCGGTTTTTGATTGTCTGTGGTTTTAGATGATTTTTGATGGCATTTTTTAGTATGGGTGCAGATTTCTTCTTTGTAGCTTCTTCATATGGCTTTGAACCAACCCTCACCGGCCTTATTATCTTTGAAAGGGTTTTGACGAGGGTTTTCATCGGGAAATTTGTTTACCGATTCTCGGACATCTTCAAGCCTTACAGGAAAACCTTTTTTTTTGTGAAGATAATATCCGCTCTTCCAATAAATTTTCTTCGTCTACTGTCAGTGTAGGGTTAGGTCCATAAGTAAGTAGGTGTTGTGGAATTTGTTGCTCAATCGGAACTTCAGAGGCGCCCTAGGTACTTTAAAATTTAAAGCAGCTCCACGTTGACCTATACCACCTTCTACGGCCGCCAGAGCATTTGGTACGTCTTGCTAAATGTATTTTCGCTTATGCTTGGTTTCCTTCGCGACTTTTGGCATTGCTAGTGATTGTTTCCAAAATAGATCAACAAGTCTATATTTTTCAACTTTTTTTGAATATTCAGAAAAACGACATTGTGGCATTTTATTTTGAGAAAAGTGTACCTAGTATTATGTAGGTACCTACTACTAGGTATTTAATAAAAATACCTAACCAAAAAAAAAAGTAGGTAGGTAGGTGTAGGTACCTAGGTAAGTATCGCATTGCGTAAGACAGATATTCGCAATACAAAAATATAATGATTGACGACTGGCCAACGACTGTCTACAGTGAGTTTTCAAGACATTACTACTTAAAACAAAAAGATTTGTTTGTTCAAAAACAAATTAGACCAACCCTTAAAAAACAATTGTTTCAAAATAACATTTAGACGGTTATTGGCCCATGTGGCCATTCATTGTATTTTAGACAATTTTCATGTACAGTTGTTGGCCACTCGAAATACCGCTAAATTTTCTAACCTGTAGTGCTTTTACCATTGTAAACTTCAAAACTGATCTTACAATAATTACCAAGAACAGTCAAAATCACCACAAATCATATGAATTATATAAAATGTGACTTACCGTTTATGTAATCACTAACTGTTATGGTAAGAATTTGCAAAAATTTTGAAACGAAATGGACAATCCAAAGAAGCACGCCGCTATAGACATTAGGATGCCGACTGAAATCTACCATATTTTTCAAGGTTAAAATACATTATTTCCGTCGTTTAAATAATTTCTTCGAAGAAATAAAACAACCATTTTGCTTATTATTCTTAATTTAAAATTATGTGGCAAATCACTACCTTGTGGCCAACGACTGTATGGCTTACCCTACAATAAGAAAATAATTGAGAATTTCGGTTTTGAGTTTTATTTTCTTCATCTACTTCTCAATTTTTGAGCTATGGATTTATCTCATTATACGAAAAAAAGTTAATTCAAAAAACCATCTAAACGGCAAATAATGGTACTATAAATTAGCAAATTAACAAAAAATGTACAAGAGCATCTCACCAAGCCTAAAACACTACTCAGAACACCACACCTGATTCAATCCTTCTTGGTTGAAGAAGAAATTCATATTAGGTATCACGTAGGTTTTTTAAAATAAGCAGTTTGTGGGCTGAATTTGCCGAAAAATGTCGTCGGTTTTAGTAAAATATAAACAATCTAGAAGATTGCTTTAAGATTCACAGTTACTGTATAATATACGTCATAGGTGCCATTACGACCAATATGGTTTCCCTGTAAACTATGTTAAACATCTTGATTGACCGTAGAACACAATATCAGTGGCCACTGGATGAACTATCGACCTAATTTTAAGCACAAAATTCACTTTCAACCTTAAAATTTCAAGATTTGTTTAAATAATCCCAAATAAGGAAGTTCAATAAATGTTTCCACATAACTCGCTACCTAATGCTTGTGTCGGTGGGTAATTTCCTGATGATTAGTAACACTTTTCTTATCGCTTTCGGATCTTCTACTTAAACGCATAAAATTAAAAAAACGAGCTGTTCCAGGCTTAACCCTTATGTGAATACCCGGGTACCCGGGTACCCATCGTGTTGCATTTTCATGAAAAAGCTAAAAAAAATTTCAATTTCAATTTGAGCTCCCGGATAGTTGTTATTTTGCTTAAAAGCAAATCGTGAATTTTAATTTAACTTTTTTTTAACAAAAAATTAGATTAAGCTTCAACGAAAAGGATAGTAGGTATCTGTCGCGGGCAGCTGCTCTGTCAATGACCTTCAAATTATTCTGCAATTAAGATATGAGGCGTCATTAGCTCTTATTAATGATTCTGCAAATTTAGATGGTAGGGATTAGTACCCCTTCCATTGAACTTTCGGCAGGAGCTCCGTTATTAAACTCTAAATTATGCTGCAATTTAGATGGGAGCGGTCACTTAATTATTCTGTAATTTATATATGGGGGTCAAGTGGCTCCTGTGAATGGCCTTTAATTATTCTGAAAAATAGTATAGGATAATTTATATTTCAATTGTATACAGTGTATTTTATTGCGGTAAATTTAAATTGATAAATCAAAGGTATGAAATATTATTTGTAGTTACAACCGAAGTGAATTGAATAAAACACTCGTTTGTGGTACAATGAAAACCACTATGCAGTCATAAAATAAAAAGTCCACCTGATGCATATAATTGCACGCAGATGTATATGTGTATAAATACTTTCTTATTTTTTTGCGTATTGCCAACGACTTCAATACATGTCTGAAAATGTATGGATATAATTACATTTAATTTTTTATAATCTTTAACTAGTATGTATGCAGGTGTTTGAGATTTATGAGTTTTAAATTTTATATTGTTCTTAAATAAATTCCTAAGTCTGGAGGTGTTTGAGATTTATAGGTTTTAAACTTTATCTTATTTTTAAATAATTTACTATGTATGTATGTGTTACTTTTAATTTTTTTGCATAATATATTGCCAAAGATTTCAGTAATAGCCCACAGCTTTTTGAAAATTTATTTGTATAATTGCTTTTAAATTTTATTGCCAACGATTTCAATAATAGTGCACAGGTGCGTGAAATTTATGTTTATGCACATAAGTATGTTTAATTTTTTGTGTAATATTTTGCCAACCATTTCATTAAAGGACTGGCGACCAGTGTTGAACTAAACGTTCCACAGCTGTATGTGCATTCAAAGCTTCGTTCCAAGTTTCAGCTGCGTAGCACATCCACATACTGATTGTTTGAAGTTTTATTTACACATTACTACTTAAATACCTTAACTACTTCAACTTCAACATTTAATTCACCCCCACAATAGATAATATCTCTTAAACTTACATGCAAATTGGGATATTTTTATTTTTAAACAATCAAATACAAAAGTTAAATACACAATACCGGTTTGGTCCACGATTCAGGCGAATGATACTCCCGCACATTGACTGTTTGAAATTTTATTTACACATTACTATATAAATATTTTCGCCACTGCCACTTCCACGTCTAATTCAACAACTCCAGGTAATAATGTAATTATTTCCAACACAATATTTGCACTTTCATAAATAATATATAACAATGGTGCAATAACATTCACAATGTTTGTTTTAGGATCTCGAAGCACACCAGCGACTCCAGCAACAAGATTCTTGTAAAAATCACCAAATTCTTGAGTTGATAGATATCGCAATATATTTGTTACTAAAACTACCACTTTCCATAACTCCACTAAACTTTTTGGTACCCAGGTCTATTGGTTACCATTCAGAATCTGAGCTATAAAAATAATTTGTGATAATCCCTTGCTGGTCCAAAAATGATTTTCATTCGTTATCATCAATCACTACGTATTGATTCTTTATCCCGCCCAATTTCACAACCGATGAAAAGGAGAGGTTACGAGAAAGATCAATACACACATACTTTGTGATTTATTTAAATAGCATTTTCAATAAACTTATTAAGATTCTTCATACTACAATCGTAACAGGATCACACTATGTTTTGAATATATCTGTTTAGCTTTATATAAAGCATAAATAAAGATTTTCTGTCTATTATTCGAAATATAGGACAACAAAAAGAACCACTAACCGCCACTATCTAAATTGCAGCACACATTAAAAGGTCGTTGACAGAGATCCTGTACCTAACATATACAAATTACAAAATAATTAATGCGAGCTAGTGACCGCTCCTATTTAAATTGCAGAGTAATTAATAGTTTAATGACGGAATTCAATTACAGATACACTAACTGCTACCATATCTAAATTGCAGAATAATAAATTAAAAGGTCGTTGACGGAGCCACTGCTCGAGATAGATACCTACTAAGAATATAGCTAAATCAATCAATAGTTAAATTTTGGGTAGGCTTGTGCATCAGGGATAAATTTGCATTAAGCATTGTTCACAATTCACGAATTGGAGCTGCCTTATCTTCTTTCCTACGTCGGCTGCCAGAATTACTGTGATCAAATCTTAAAAAAACGCATTAGTATGGGGGATCTATTAAGTCCCATTGTCGCGCGATACAGTAGATACATGTCAAAAGTATGATCAGTATAGGAATTATTAGCGCCAGCACAAATCAAAGCAGCAAAGAATGAATAAATTTCCGGTATCGCAACAGGCTGCTATTGTCGCTACGAATTTGGGTGCTGCGCATTGTAATGTGCATAGGTAGACAAACCCTTATGTGTGTCGGACGATAATATCTACCATGTTTTCGGTGAAGACCTTTTTAAACGTTTCGCTTATTGATAGAGTTTCTGTGCTGCGATAAGGTCCACTTCGCGGATGTAAAACAATGTGAACTCCAACCTGATGTTGATGTGGTGCCGTTTCATTCCACGCAGTTTTATCTTTCGCAATAAAATTCCCGGTTACTGATCCTAGACTAAGTAATTATTACAATATAAATTCAATATTTGAATACAAGAGTTATTATTTCAATCACAATAAAAAAATGTTTACTACCTTCTGGCTCTGCAGTTTCTGCTTCACCGTCATCCTCACTCTCACTACTGTGGGACTCAACCTCTTGCTGTTCTTTCGCATGATCGTGGACATTTTCTCTGGTAACTTCAGAAATCTCTGGTTCTTCATTTTCTGAATCGTTATCCAAAACTGGAAGTTTGGAAATGGACCCAGTCCTCGTCCACACTACTGGGCAGCCCGTTTGAATCATACCCATCATTATCGTAAATTGCTTTCAAGTAAGCCTCTTTCTCTGCCTCACTCATTCTGAAGAGTAAATTATTGTATTGTATTGTAAATTATGTCAAAATTACATAAGTTATCTTGAAACCTTTTTCCAAATATTGTACATATGTAAAGTTTACTTACCTACCAAATTCAGCTCTAGATACTTCTTCCATGTCTTTTTCACTTCACCTAGAATATCACAAACACCTCTAAATCGCCCAGAAACTCAAACCATACTGAAATATATTTGATTCTAATACACTGTAGAAACCAAAAAAAAAAATAACCTTGACATTGCTTCCGGTTTAGGGAGCAGCTGCGCTACTCCGAACAATAGAAATTGCAACTGCTACATGAGGTGACCCATTCTAATTTGTGATGTGATTAACCTCTCTACACCATTTTTCCTTCTTAAACTTACTTACATACTCAATATATTTAAATATATTTAAAAGAAAAAAATTTTAAACACACTTTCTTTCACTGAAATATTCAAAATTGGAATATTGCAGTAAATGTGGTACCCCGGATGCTAAACAGCGTCGCTAAATTTGGGCATACACACATATATTTATACAAATGGTTCTACACAGGTAGTAGTCCTTACGCACTATTATTTATAAAGGATTAATTTTTAACTTCTACTGTTTCTCTTATTTACGAAATTATGAACATATAGGCACATTAATTATTGTAGGCTTTACACTTTATTTATTTTGCAGAGACATTCTCTTCTAGCCAAACTATCACTTTCATAAATTGGAATCCTTTAACGAAATTTTGAAACAATTGTTGTCAATTAGTGTTTTAGTCCACACAGGAATAAATAGCTTCAAAACCAAGCTACTGCACGATATGATATGGCAGTGTGCGCAGTCCAAAGCTGATCTTATGTTCGATCATACTTAATGTTTACACTAATTGTATAAAAATTGTGTGAAGACTGAATAGTTCCCACCATCCAAGTTACACTTTTTCCAAAATATCGGCGTTACCCAGAGGATGATCTTCCCTCCAAATTAAAATTCGGCTAAAAACAAAATCTGGATTTTGCGTCATACTTAGCGTGAAATAATAAGTCCCCGCATTTTTCCAGCTTTTATCTTAAAAATGTAACAATATGAATCTAACGTTTACGAACCAAAACGTATTTACAATGTTTGTGCTACTGTTTCGCATTGTTGCTTTATAAAAACCGGTAGCACCCTGTAGTGTGCTTAAAATTTACATAATATTATTTTATGTTCATGAATCTTTGTTAACGATATTGTAAGACATATCTAAAATACCTATGATTTGGGTTTAAATGCCGTATTTTTATATTTATATTTGTACAAGTCTATACTTCTTGATAACACTTACAGATATCGTACTAAGTAGTAAAACCTTTCAAAATTGTTTAAAGGCAAACGTGTTTGCGTTTGTTCTATGTTTAAAAGTATATTGGTTAAAACCTTTATGTAATGCGCACGTTCTTTTAATGTTAATTACATTGTTTAAGCAGTGTTACTAGACAATAGAAGTTACATGTTATAGCTGTATTTTGATATGTTGGTAAATATTAGTTACGGTAACCAACATTTATGTATAAGAAAGTTAAGTACAATCGTATACGTGGTCGAGAACTATTCTATTATTGAATTTTATTAAAACCATCTTAAACGGATTTATAGATTGTGAAAATCCTTCGAAATATGATTATAATGTTGGTTGGATGTTTTACATAACGCGGATGTTCTTTTAATTTGTATTAACTTGACTAGGTTGTTACTAGGCAATAAATATAAATTACATATTATAGCTGAAGTTTAATGTATTTTAGTACTGTAACTAAAGCTTCTGTAAAAAAAAGTTAAGCAGAATCGTACACGTGGTCGAGAACTGTTCTATTACTGAATGTTCTTAAAACAATATTAAACGCATTTAGAGGATCTTACACTGCTTCTAAACATGTTTAAACGCATATTGGTTGGAACTTTTGTATAATCCCGTTGTTCTTTTAATTTTAATTAGTTTGTTTAGGTAGTGTTACTAGACTATAGAAATTACATACTATAGCTGAATTTTAATGTATTAGTTATCGTAATTAAAGTTTCCGTAAAAAGGTAAGTAGAATCGTACACGTGGTCGAGAACTGTTCTATTGTTGAATTTTCTTAAAACAATCTTAAATGCATTAAAAAGGACCTTACACTGCTTCTAAACATGTTTAAAATTGTATTGGTTAGAACTTTGGCATAATCCGGTTGTTCTTTTAATTTTAATTAATTTGTTTAGGTTTTTTACTAGACAATAGAAATTAAATATTATAGTTGCATTTTAATATATGAGTAAATAATAGTTACTGTAACTAAGATTTCTGTAAAAAGTTAAGTAGAATCGTACACATTGTTGGAACTGTTCCAATATTTAGTTTTCTTAAAACTATTTTAGACACATTTAGAAGCTCTGAAAATGCTTGTACACATATTGAAAAGTATATTGGTTGGAACTCTTGCATAATGAGGATATTCCTTTAATTTTAGGTAGTTTGATTATAGCTATAATCACTAAAGTGCAAATTCAAATACTCAATAAAATTATTAAATGTCTCAAATAATCACATCAAAATATATGTGTATCTAATTGAACTATAAAAAATATAGAATTAATAATAAAAAATATAATAAAAAACAAAAACTGCATAATTCAAAATTAATGCTTTAAAAAACATAAAGGAATCATAAAAATTCTAAACAAATTAAACTTTATTTTAAAATATTAAAATATTGAAAATAATCATTACAATAAGAACGAACCATTGAAACTAGGGTTGATAAACCGAATAAAACCTTATTCTTCCTCGTTCTTATAGTAAGAGGAACCATACGAAAATTAGTTTTATCATAACAATACCATAATGAAATCTCTAAACCAAAAAGTGAATTTAATATAATAGATTCAAGTCTTAATAGTATCAAAACTAAATGTTTACATTTTAAACAAAAAACCATAACACCACTCAAAAATATAATAAAGAAATTAACAATTTATTAATTACCATTGTCTTAATAATTTAATAAAAATATTTTCTGAACAACAGAAATTATATATTATAGCTGCAATTTAATTTATGTAAAAAAAGGTAAGTAGAATCGTACACGTGATCGAAAACTGTTCTATAATAGTTCAATTGAACAGGTTTGCGTTTTCAACTTTTTTATTTCATGAATTTGTTCTAACACTCAATTCTAAAGGATTTCACTACTTTTGAGGAGGATATCTGTAAGTGCTATCGAAACGTATATAATTATATAAATATAAAAATACACCATTTAAACCCCGCAGAGAATTATTTCAATTATGTGTAAAAATGGTGAAAGTTTACCTTTTCATATATTGTAACACACGTTAGCAATTGTCAGTGGCGTATAAAATACTAAAAAAACTCGCCTTCGCGAACATTCATTTACGTGGTTCAAATGATACCTTACGAACTAGGTTATAGTACCAAAATATTCTCACAGGGTCTGACTTCACGTTTACTTCAGTCTACCTTGCCCGTAAAAGATCCACTATTGAAAAAAAAAACGTTTTCACCTGCCTTTTCAAAGTCACTCGTGCTATGTTTTTAGTGATTTGCTCTGAACATCGGTTCAGTTCAAGCATGAAAGGAAGGAGTACGTAGTATTACACTTTTGTATGGTATCGTGTACTTCATCCAAACCGTGTCCTCAGCAAAACATTTCCTTTATTCTAGGTCTGAGTATTTTTTATTGATTCGGCAGGAAGTGTGTGAAATTGAAGAGTTTTTTGAGTCGATTTCAATATTTTCAAATTTGATGCTTTGTAATAGTTCTGTATAACTATGCATACATCTCCTTAAAAGTCGCGAAAAGGTATAGCGATTTCTGTTAATGTACGTGTATTGGTATAGACATGGACGGTGTTTATAAGATATTCTACTAAAAAGAGTGGAAGAATTAAATATGCATTTAATTTATCATTGTTAACACAAATTCATAATTTTATTATTCATTTATAAAACCCTTTCAACTTGTAAAATTTTTTAAAATCCATTCCATTACATTACTGCAAAAAGTAAATATTTGTTTACTTACCATTAAAGCATTTTAATTACCACGTTTGGATAACCAGTTGATTGAAAAACAACATGCGCTATTTGCACTTTTTTATATATCACATTTCCCTATATAACAGAGAAGTAAATTTTTGTTCATTATTTCATTTCGAGTGCAAATGAATATAAATCGAACCTTTGTTTTTTAAATGTATGTTTTTGTTTCACTGTAATAATACAGTTTTAGAAGAAAATATACGAATGTTCATCTTATTATGGACCATTGATTGAACTAAAGTTTCCTTCAATTAGTTTTATATTATTTTCAGGATTTAAGAGGCTATTATTACCAGTGTTAATTGAAGGAAGGAAGCCTTTTTCGGTGACATCTTCCAATTATCTTAACGAGCTGAAAAAATATATTAGGAAACAACTTCCTGAAAACGGTAATTATAATAGCCTAAATTGAAACAAATATTTTGAACTATTTTATTGAGCGTTTTAATTTAACCTAAACTAATATATTTATGGACATTGTATAGAGATGTAAAACCAAATAAACAAATCAAACTGAGATTTAAAATAGGAGAAGAAGTCATTTTGTGGAATATTTTATTATGTCACGATTTAAACGGTTATATAAGCACTGACAATATAGATGATACAACATACAGGGTCTCCCAACGAAAAATGAACCCCTCCTGCAATAAGAAAATCGAAAAATATTTCTAAATTTGCCGAGACCCGTGGGTTTTTTTCTTGGTGGGAGCTTTTTGTGCAGTCACCCCCACCCCTAGCAACCCCAACTTTAAAATTTCAATTGAAACTACCCCACTTATGACACATCATTTTAAGGGCCTTGTCAGTGCGAATACTGCAATGCGTCGTTTTTGGAAATCGCTTGAGATTTAACAGAATTATTGGCGAAAAACGATAGGTTCACAAACCAACGTATGAGTAATGTACACAAATGCCCTCTTTCCTTTGTTTTTTATGTACTACACCCGGCCTCATCCCCTATTTTTAATGATGTAACGATCAGTTTAACGTCCTAAGGGGATAGATATGGAGATCACGAGTGTACGTCACGCAGCCTGAAATACGAGAAGTGCTACGTCAGAGAATTGTAGAAGAATGCCGATTAATAACAGCATTTGTCTTAAGTAATGTTCGAACAGAATTTGAAAACAGACTATTATTGTATACAACTTGTCATTTTGAACAATACATTAAATAGATCTTGTTTATCATTTGCTGAAGGTTTTTTATGTGTAACTTTTTTGTAAAGTGATCGACACATCATTAAAAATAGGCGAAGAGGTCGGGTGTAATACTTAAAAAACAAAAGAAGCATATCGAGTTGGCTTGACTGTACAAAAAGCTCCCCCCGAGAAGAAAAATCGACGGGTCTTGACGAATTTAGAAATATTTTTAGGTTTTCTGACTGTAGGGGGAGCCAGTTTTTTGTTGGAAGACCCTGTATAATCTGTAATTCGAATAGATCGGTCAACATCAATGACTTCGGAAAATTGGAAGAACAACATCGAAGGTTTGCATTAACACAAAGTATTATACATTTTTATTGTTTTTAGTATTAAACTGAAGCAATTGATGGCACCACTCTAATTATTGTGTAGTATAATATATTACAGGAGCAAGTGCATTGTCTATGGTTTTAGTTATGGATCTGACACATAGTTTTTCTGAATCTGATATGAAATTTGAAGGATAGACTCCCATTTCCAGACCGTACCATCCACTTATTTTTATTAAATGCAGAAAAATAAAATCACTTATGTTCTACCGCAAGGTATCGTTGACTACCATGCCACAAAGGAAATTAAATATCAAGAGATATAACAGGAAATATACTGCGCCTAAGAAACAAAATCGTATAGGTCATTCACGTTCCCAACTCTTGTTCAATAGGGCTTGTGCCATACCTTTGAAAGATGAATCTTATACTAAATGAAAATCTAATAAAATCGTGGCCATTAGCCACAGCCACCAGTAAATGTGTTGGTGCATCTTCATTTCTCCCGATGACATCTTTTGAAGGATCTGTAGTTGCTGGTTATGTAGACAAAGCCAATTATTTTGTGGTTTTATTTGTATCTAACTCGAGTCTAAATAATTCTGGAAAAGATGTGCGCCTAGTCAACTCTTTTTTATACACTATCGAACCAAATTTTCGATGCAAGCTCCTGGAATCGACCATCAGTAGGCTTGATCCTACACGGTATCCCAGCTATTGTTTATAAAAAAATGTTCACCCGAACTAGTACCAGTCGTATCTAAGCTTTACTTGATCTCTAGGGAATTTTCTTCGTCACAGAAGGTAGAAACTGTCTAACATATTCCTAAAAACCAATCTGTCTAACTACCGATCAATTGTCATCCTTTCAATTCCAAGTTATGGAGAAAATCATCAATTAGCAACTATTTGCTTCTTTAAACCTAATAAACTCCTTGGTCACCATTAATATGGTTTTAGGTAGAGTGGATTTGGAACAATACATTAGAACAATCTGTAACAACCCGTTTTTGAGTTGTATCAAAATATACCTTAATTTAAGGTCTTTCATTCATTTAGTTGTAAATATAAGAAAAAGTTTTTAATTATTGAAATATAGGTATGAGGTAGGCAACTTAATTTGCATGTCTTCATAGTGCATATTTTCGTAAATGTTCATATTCCCTCTTCAAATTATTCTTCTGCTCAAATACGTTTGCGCAATACATGATCATCTGACATCGTCCTACTTCGTAAGCATCCATTTTGCTCACTTCCTGATGCACATTGCAGCAGGAAGCATTGTGGTGCCATTAATTTTATGGTAAGATATCTTTTAACTTGTAATACTAAAAATTAAAACATTTGCTCTTTTCAGGCACTTGACTTTCCTTTCTCATTTTTTACTGTTACTTTTATTTTTAAAAACTAATTGCACTATAAGTACGCATTTAATTTTACTGTTGCGTACGCTTCCATTTTATGATTGCAATTCGACCTCATCTAGAATACAACTCTCACTTCTGGGTTGGTGCTCCTCAATACACCGGCGATAACGTAGATTGTATTCAAAGCAGTGCGCCTAGGCGTATAGTTAACCCTTTTATAGCTTCTCACATACAATATCTTGAGCATAGAATAATCGCTTCAATTCTCTCTTTGTACTATCAGAATAACAATGTCTATTGCGCTGCTAAATTACATTCTTTGATGTCATCTTGGGCCACCTTGGCTAAGAATACTCAGTTTGATCATTTACATCATCAATATGGATTACAAATCACCACATGTCGTACCAAATGGGCGCGATCCACATTCTTCTACACTATTTCGAAAATGTGGAATGATCTTCCTAATTCCTGTTTTCCACTCACTTGTGATATGAGAAAAGTAAATGTAGCCATTCATGGTCATCTCTTGGCCATTCACTATCCCCGTGATCCCTAAATATTTCTAAGTGCTTTAGCACCTTAGGCTAAACTTAGTCTGTTCAGGACCATAATTATTAAAAAAAAGTCGTGTATGTATTTTGTTAGCATATATTTGTTTTAGAACGAAATAGAGTGCTTAAGTTCAACCTTTCTCCTGTAGATAGTAGCACCATCGCTTAAAGTGTTATTTTTACTATTTATGTGTTTTTTTCTATTTCGGAGCAAGTAAAAATCCATACTCAAATGTACCCATATTTTCTTTTGTGACAAAAATACACAAAAAAATTATAGAAACCGCTAATAGCATTTAACTAAGAAGGTAGTAGTAACAGATCTGTTTATATTTAAAGATTGACAAAATCAATGGTAGTAGCATAATGTCTATAACATGCAGTTACACTTTCCTTAACTAGTATCTCTTATATAAGAAGGAAGTGTAGTCCTTACACATATTTAATCAACTGCACCATTTTAAGTAAATGAAAGTCTACTTAATCACTACTATTAAACTGGATCCTACACTTTATCAATTGTGTGTAAGGTGAAACTACTATTGCAGAAGATTTCTTAATCCACGCCTTAAGCCTGTTGCAATTGTAAATAGTAAATTTATAGATTTTAAAATAGCAACACTTATTGTGGCTGTTTCTAACGTATTAGTTTATGCGTAGCATACGCAGGTAAACAATCAAGCTACTAAAATTAAAATTACTGAGCTTTGCGCAATAATGGTTGAACCCGTTAATGTACTATTTTCGGAAAGAACCACCAAGAAAACCTAATTTATTCATAAATAAGTAATTGCACAAGTACACTAGTAAATCAAATAACACGAAAAACAATGAAAGGGTTCAATATATAACAAAAGACCATCAAAACAGGTTAAAGTGCGTACAAAATTATAGCATTATGAAAGAAATTTAAATAAAAGGCAGTTTAGCTGCACGTAAACACAATAAAAAGAACCAATGCAATCACGCCCACAATTGTGTCATAAATAAATCGGAATAAAAATAATTATAAGCATGTAGCCCTTTAAAACCAATCATGTCGATCTTTCAGTAAATAAACAAATAATAATGCAGATTAAGGTACACATAAGGTAAACAGTAAAATTGCACAGGGGATAATAACGTAACTGCACGGCAAGGGCAAAAGAAAATAGGCAAGGAATTTACACGTACACAAAGGGTTAGTGTCTAATAAAGCACAAAATACAAACATACAATTACAATAAATTACATATAAAGAGAAATTATTTCGCAGGACAAACAATTCTACTTAAACAAACTGACACAAAAAAACTCATTAAAACAAAGCCTTACAAGGGTAAGTACAAATAAATAACAACGTGACCGTTACACAAGCTTGACCGTTAGAAAAATAGAGCGTCCCTTTCTCAGGTTACACATCCATCTATACAAAACAATAAAAACAGTAAAAATATAGTTCAAGGTGTTTCAATGGTCGTCTGAACCCGTGCGTATGTAGATCAATTCATAATTATAACCAAAAGCTATCTTTTGCACGTTTGTCCACGCCCACCTCTACATAAGTATAAAAATAATGAACAAAGAACAATGCTAATTCGCCCTATACTACTGACGCTAGCCCTTTTATTTTAACAGATTTCAACCTAACGAGCCCGCGTGCCTAATGAGATACTTTTTGTAAGGGAATGCTTGATTTTTAACGCGTTACATTGGCTTTTAGAATTATTTTCTGCGAGCTTTAATTTACATTCAAATACCTGCTTAAGTTTTGAATATATTCATTCCGTTTTGATACACTTTAGGAAAAAACTATACATAGAGTTTTCTTTAAAGGATTGAATTCTTTATCGAATGAAACTTATTTATTATATATTATATTATATTTTACAATTTCAAAAATTGCAATTATTATGTACCATTGCTGCACAGCGTCAGGACAACTGCAATGAAATGTCAGGATGACCTTACCTTACAAAATTATTATAAATGCTATCATGTTGTCAGTCTATTAATCATAACAATAAGCTTAAAAATGTCGTACACCGTTTCAGAAAGGAAAGAAATTTTAAAAACGTTTTATTCCGGCAATAGCACGCGCACAGTAAGTGTCTCATTTTGCGCGAAATATCCAAACCACCCGATTCCAGGCCATACTGCAATTAGAAGAATTGTTACCAAACTTGAAAATAGTGGAACAAATGAGTTTGAAAATGAAAATACTACAAATGTATTAACTGCAGTTGTTGAAAATTCTGGTATAAGTTCTCGAGAAATTGCGAACCAGTTTGGAATGCACAATGCAAACGCATTACAAATTTTGAAAAAGAATAATTTCCATTCGTACAAACTTCAGTGTCACCAGGGGGATTTTGAGAGAAGATCAGAGTTTTGCTACGGAGAAGGCTAATCTAGACCGACAATTTTTGAAGAAAATTTTTTTTACTGATGAGCGTAAGTTTACGTTAAATAATGAGTCATACGCGAAAAATTATAGGATTTGGTCAACCAAAAGGCCTGAAATTGTTGTTGAAAGCCGATCTCAATATCGTCAAAAAATTAATGTTTGGGTAGGAATATTCGGACAATATATTATTGGACCATTTTTTTTTTTGAGAAAAATCTAAGCGCGGGTAGGTTTTTGGGTTTTCTGGAAGAGCAAATTTTAACGGCTCTAGCAGAAGTAGCTCCCGAGGAAGAAGAAATTTGGATTTAAATGGATAGCTGTCCTGCTCACAACAGCCAAGAAGTTAAAGACTTTATCAATAATCGTCTTAATAACTCTGTAATCGGATCAAATTGTGCAATTAAGTGGCCTACAAGATCTGGAAATCTTGCTCCAAATGACTATTATCTCTGGGGACATTTAAAATCTAAAAGTTTCACTTCTGAAAGGTTTGCATATTTACAGCCGTTAAAGACACGCATCAGAGAGGAATACTCGAAAACAGATTAAGATATTGCTTAGCGCAACATGGTGGCTTATTTGAGCATTTGCTGTAATTTGTAATTGTTAATTATTATTAATATTTATACTATGATTTTCAACAGCTGCGGTTAATACATGTAGTATTTTCATTTTTAAACGCAACGTTCCAGTATTTTCAAATTTGACAGAAATTCTTCCAATAAACAGTTTTGATTGCTTTTTTAGACAATTAAACCTACTTTATCTATTAACCTGTTTTTTTCATTGATTATTTAGATGGTTTGATGTTTGAAAGATTTTGACATTTCATTGCAGTCCTGATGCTGTGCACTAATGGTACGTAATGTTTGGCAATTTTTGAAATTAGCGTAAGCTGTAAGATATTTGTAATAGTTTCTTTTATCTGATAGAGAATTCAATTCTTTAAAGAAGTTCCCGTAGAGTTTTTAACTAAAATAGTTAGGGAAGCAGGAATTCGAGAGGCTATGATTTCCAATTGTATTTCCTATGGTGCATCCTACCAATCACCACCCGGTATACCTATATATTGGTTTCCTATATACGCATGTGTGCGTATGTATCTATGGTTCTATGGTATATTAAAAGAGCTTGTGCATATTATCTCTTATATGTAGCTTATACAAAGTGTAGTCTTACTTCTGACATTACTTTACTTTTTTACTTTAATGTAAATTAAATAAACCTTAGCGTTAATAAATCGTCAGGGACTTATGGCTATAGCATATGTGTACTTAAGTGCTTTTATACAAAGTGTTAAATGTTTTAAAGAGCATCTTAAAATGATTCATTCTGAATCATACATTAATGATGTTGGAGCATTAGAGTTTATTCGTCATATATTTATATTTGCAATGTGTATGATAATGGTAAAACAAAATTTAAAGTAATAGTGCGTGAGCTATAATTCATGTTAAAACAATGTTACAATCGAGTCACATTCAGAAAATCTTTTGAAAGTATTGATCAACGGAATTATTAGATGCAAAGATCACTTGAAGCACAAGTTTGGTAAAAAACGTTTTTAAAACCATGTTTGTAATAACGTAATTCGGAATGAAACGGTAGTTCCCGAACATGTCTCACGCTCAAATTACTATTTCCATTGAATATGGTGATGCGCACCTCTGATTTTGTGATTTAACTAATTCCTAAAATATAATTATTCTTTAAAAAGGTTTCTATGCTTTTTCATGTTTCCTATTTCAAAAATTCACAGATGTACGTAGGGGGTCAAATAAGGTGATATTAACCGCTTATCTATAACTCTAAGAAAACCTTTCATTAAGGTAACATATAAAATTCAATTGTGATTAATAAAGTTCTCTCCACTCCTATCTGTGTAAATTTAATAGAGAGATTCACAACATTAACTTTGTAGCCGTCAACAAAGTGCATTATAATGATAGAGCCCGAGTATAAAATATGTAATTATTTGTTCCAACTTTGTTACATGTTTTATGTGTGAATATACATACACACACACACACACACACACACACACACACACACACACACACACACACACACACACACACACACACACACACACACACACATATATATATATATATATATATATATATATAGTGTGTTATTTTTAATCTGCTTAATTAATTATTGATATATATGCTGGTGTAGTGTGTTGCGAGTTTAAGAGTTGGCCATTTGCGTTGTCGGTGGTCGTCATCATTGTAGTAATAGCTGAGTAGGTAAGGGGTTTCGTCAAGGATTCTGTCGAAGTCTTCTGGTATGTCGTCTAGTAATTATGTCAGTGGTTCAGGTAAGTGTTTAAGTTTTCTTTTAGTATTTCTAGGATTGTATAGTCGTCTGTTACTGGTGTAGTAGGTTTTCAGTATGTTTGTGTTCCGTGGATTTTGTGGTTTGTGTATTTTGTTTGTAGTGTCTCAAGTCTGTCAGTGATGGGTTGTATGTCTGCTGTTTATGTTGTCTATTCGTTGGGGAGCCTGTAGTCCAGTTCCGTAGTATGTTTCGTTCGCAGGCGGCGATGAATTTGAGGTTATTGGTTTTGAGGGAGACGTACAATGGCGCCCCGTAGTCAATTAGTGGTCTTATGTATGTCTTGTATGTATGCTGTAAGGTTTTGGGGTGGCAGCCTCTGTCATGTCCTCGTAGTGCTTTTAGCATGTTTGCGCGGTTGCGTACTTTTTGAGGTCTTGCTCCAATTCAGTGTTTTACAGAAAGTAAGTCCTAGGTATGCTATTGGGTTTTGGGGTTGTAGCTGTACGTCTCCTATTTGTAGGTTGATGTTATCTCTGGATTTTCGAGGTTGTCTTGTAAGGTTGGTATGTCGGAATAGTATGGTTTAGGTTTTACTGGGGTTGATGGTGATTCTCCACTGGTTGGCTCAGTTTGAGAATTGTTGTATTTGTTAGGACATTAGTCTGTTCGCGGTCTAACTTTTCCGGCTGGTCGCCCATATCGCAATGTTGTCTGTGAATTGAGTTATGGTAATGTCTTGGTTTGTGGGTTGCGGAATGTCATGTGCGTAGATTAGTTAGAGTAGTGGGACTAGGGCTAAACCTTGTGGTACGCCTGCTGTGGGTGTAAACGGCTGGGATGTGGTTGTGCCTATCCTGACCTGCACAGACCTGTCAGACAGGTATGAAGGAGTTGGACGAAGTGTATTGGAATATTAAGTGCTTGGGTTTTCTAAATTAGTCCGGCGTGCTAGACTTTATCAAATGCCTGTTTGATGTCGAGGAATACTGCGAGGCAGCAGGATTGTTGGTTAAGGGATATGGAGACGTCGGTGTAGAGTTTCTATTGGGTCGTGTCATGAGCGGTTGGATCTGAAGCCGAATTGGTTGCCTGGAATGGAGTTGTGGGCTTCGAGGTAGTCTCTTAACCTTCTGGACATGATCGTTTCTAGGCATTTGCCCATGCAACTCAGTAAGGATAATGGTCTATATGCAGAGGATTGTGTGGGGTGGGAGCGTGATTTGACCGTCATGACCTTAGATTTCCATTCGGTTGGAAAATATGCAAGGCATTTGTTGAATATTTGGGTAAGTTGTGCAATGGTGTTTTCTGGGAGGTTTCGTAATATGAGTCGGTTGAGGCCGTCTTGTCCGGGGACTGAGTTCCTGCCTTTGCGGAGTATGTCGAGTACAGTGTCTGGGGATATCGGGTTTAGGAATGGATGTTCTTGTGTTAGTGTATGTGAAGCATTGTTTCTTTGTCTCTCAAGGTTTTGCTCGAGTTGAGCTTTTAATTCGTCATCGAAGAACGGGTCGTCGGGGGTAGAAAATGTGTCGTGGAGATGTAGGCTGAGTAGATCGGCCTTCTCCTGTCCGGTGGTGATGATGTTACCTTGAGGGCCTAGTACGTGGGTGTGTGGTGTCGTTTTTTGTTTGGTAAGTACCTTGAACTTGTGCCAGAAGTTTGGATCGTCTCGATAGTCAAGGTAAGGGCGGATGTGGATGTGGGCGTTAAGTGAGTTGTATTGTTTTGAGGGCTGGGTCTCTTTATCTTATGAATTGTCTGTATATCCGTCTTTTTTATTTGATCCTGGTTAGTATATGGGGGGATTGGTTTTTTGTTGATGTCGATGGTTTTTGTCGGGATAGCTGTGTTTGTTGCGTCGGTTATTAGGTGAGTAAGTTCTCGTATCGCGTCGTGTATGTCCTGTGGTGTGTCTAGGTTGCTGTTGGGTAGGTTGTTGGTGATTTGTTTGTTAATACGTACCAGTTTGCGTTTTTAAGGTCTCGTCTTGTAGTCGTCGTTGTAGTAGGTGGAGGAGCTGGTTCTATTGTAGTATTGATGAGGAATGGGAGGTAATCTGATGTTATAGTGGTACCTAGGTGGCATTGGTTGTTGAAATATTGAATAAGTGGTTCGTAGCATATAATATGGTCGATGATAGAGGTTCCCGGGTAATTGAAGAATATGGGCATTGTGTTTACCGCTCGCCAGAGGGGCAAGTGGAGAAGATTATCGGCTAACATGTCCCCGTTGCGGTTGGTATGTGTCCCCGAATTGGGTATGTCTAGCGTTGAGGTCCCCAAGTAGTGCAGCGTTAGGAAGGTAGGAGATGTATTCTAATAGCTTTTCTGAGAGGGTATTTATTCCAGGTGGATTGTAATAGGCGATTGCTATTATTAGGGTGGGTAGAAGGTGCACCATGGTGACCATTTTGCAATTACCACAATTATGCATAAAAACCTGGTTATTTTTTAACCACTTATTGCAAAGCACGATTCATAAAAGTGCAACCCTCCGATTTGTCTTTTATACGGGTGCTCGGGTTTTGTAGGAAATTGGTAATTAATTTAATTGTTAGTAAAAAGCTACAATTTGGTCTATTGCCTCATCCAGTGCAATTATATGTGAAAATTCGTTTGTCCGAAATTTTGAGTCGCCCATACTCGCTGTCCCACGTTTAAAAGTTGAAAGCGTATTTCGGAAATTGGACTTATCTGTAAATATCGGACGTTTATACCCTTGATGTGTAATGTGATTACACATTATTTTTTTTAGCTGTCGGAAAAAACATGCTATCGTTGACAAAAGAGAAGACAGTGTCGTAAAAAAGGCAATTTTCTATTATTTTATAAACGAAAAATAAATAGTTCTGTTAGAAATCACACACTAAGATCTGTTTGAAAAAGAGGTTACGCCAAAATGAAACATATGTTATACAAGCATTTATATTATTTCAAGAAGCATTAAGCAATGATCGCGATTTTGTGTTTCCATCCTTCTACCTAATATCTTTAGGAGACTTGTTTAACGTGCTGATAAATTTTATTAAAAAAGGAATAGTATGTTACACAACGAGCTAAGAAAGTGGTAGATATTGCAGGATAAACACTTTCGTGCGAGCCAAATGTACACTATTTTTCCTAAGACCATGAAAAAAGACAATCCTCTTAATGTTTTATTGATCACAAACTAAATAATTTTTCAAAATATATTTTAATCTTATACTTCGTTTTTTTATTAAGATATAATAATAATGCTCTAACAAATAGTGTAAAAATCGATATCGGACACTTTCTGGTCGATTTTATAAATTTTCTCTGATTATTACTGTTTGGTAAAACCAAAATTTATCTGTAGTTAGGATTGTTATTTACTTCAGTTTACTCGTTACTTATTTCTTTACCAATACGATCTAAATTTTCTGTATTTACTGCCTTTACCATTTATTATAATTGATTAAATTATTTCTTTGTCGTAAGTATACCTTTTATTTTATAAAATTTCTTAAACTGCACGTAATAATACCATTTATACGTGGGTTCTGGTTAGCTGTAAATTCTCACACTTTATAGATACCTGTTACTTTGCTAAATCACCACTAGATGGTGATACCAGTAAATAATTACATATTACTGAACATGATTTATTGAAATACATCTGTTTAACAATTTTAAATTTTCATAAGAAAAAAATTTTGTTGAATGCCTTGCTCCTAAGGTGTGGTTTCTTAACGGCCATTACTTACACACACACACGGTAAGTTTATCTCGGTTTTATTCAATCTCGTTATAATTCGAATCTTTCTTTCAGGCTTAAAATACGATATTTAAATTGAAAGAAATATATTTAACCGGTTCGTGGTAAATAATCACTTATATCTCGTCCTCGATCTATAGACGCAAAACAACGTTATAGAAATAAATTGCTATTATATATCTTAACTTATTTTATGCTTTCCTTTTTCTGATTTTTCTTCTCGTCTATCATTCTCTTCGTTTACTTTACATAGTCGTTGAATATCCGTTAGTGTACCTGTCGTCTCGCTTTTGGTTTTGCTACGATGTGCTCTTAACTGGGGCTGCTCGTAGATGATTACTGGTAGCTGTGCTGCAATTACGAGAATGGAATTTAAACAGTTGTAACTAATGCAGTGCTCGTGCATCAAAAGGTTTGCTTATTCCATTATGTACTAACAAACATTGTATTGCTGAATTTACTTTTGAACCTATCGTCGGTTACACGCTGCCTTCCGCAGGATAACTACAGTATCTACACAAAAGTGCCTTTTTAAAAAAAAATTTAATACATTGTTTACCTTTATTGCAACTTCGGTGTCATCTTGATGGCCGAATTCATTTAAGTTTCTTAAAGATTCCACTAGTATAAAACTTTTATAAACTGATCCAGCTATTAACTAATATGTTGTGTACTTAATTTAACCAAATTCAGAATAATTATCACTGAACTTTTACATAAAACACCCACTGATGTCTTTAGCATTTAGCTTCCATTTTTGATACCACCTTATTAACCATTAATTACTGTTTACGCGATCGTGCGCAGTACTACTAAACCAAACCGTAAATTGTATATACCTAGCTTTTAAGTATAAAGTTTATTTTATTGGGGATAAGAATGTTCAGCTCATTGATCTCTAATTGGAAATTGATTAGTCATTCGTATATGCATGTTAGCATATGAACTGGACAAGCTTCTCTGATTACCTATATATGTATATATATATATATATATATATATATATATATATATATATATATATATATATATATATATATATATATGAATTTGTCATTGTTAAGGGGGGTTTATGTTTGGATATTGTGAAACGAAAGGCAAGTTGAAGTGTTACCTTTCTAACGTAAACTATTGCGGTTATGTACGTATATATAGATTTTCCTTTTCAAGGTTGCGTTCTTTTATTAAATTAAAAGTGTGTTTATCACCCTTAAAATCTCGCGACTTGCCCTCATCACTAATCATTCTTAGATCATATGTTAATTACGAAACTTTAGTGTTTCACATTGTGATATTCATATAATGCTACACTTATATTTGGGGTTGGGGGAAAATTGCATGTTGGGATAAGCATGCACTGTTATTACTATATATAGATATTAAAATTTACAAGTGTTATTTACTATTGGTAAATAAATTTACGCTTGTTAAGGGAATTGTCGTTTATCTGTTCTTCCTGTTTCTTCCCTGGTTCAAGCTTTACAGGGACTCTCTTACAAGAACCAACAATGTATGTTTGCTTCCCTTAAAGCTTGTGGCGCCTATTTCTTGCCTGTTCTCCTTATCTTTCTGCCTACCATTTTTTTATCGTTTTATAACTAACCCAACCATCTATTTACTCTTTATTAACACTTCAAAACACCCACGCTATCCGAGTGCTCTGCGGTCTCAGGACCGTTGGTTGAGTTACTAGTCGAGCTAACTAATACCTCCCCTTTTTAGACGCATGGCGACGATTACCAGAATATTTAAACTTGTCAAATCATGAAAGTCAAATGATTTGAAGCACTATGGTGCTGCCATCATCTTGCTCATGTTATTTATGTGGATAGCAGTAAGTGTGGCGACTTTGATCGCGACCGAACTCACTATCAGGCCGATTACAACTGGTAGTTGCTATGGTAACTTAGAGAAAATCAATACGAAAGTAAAAGGCACACGTGTTTTTTACTTTGGTATTACGTTCTGTACGGTTACTTGTGCGATATGAATCACTTTCGTACATGGTCGTAGGAAAATATATTTGTTTTTATGGAAATTTCAGAAAATTGTTTGTAGTTCACGATTTTTTTCTGCAGCTTTGTCTAAATAACCTTTTTTTAGTTTAAAAAGTTTAAAATAACAATTGAGCCATAACCAATCGATGTTTGCTCTAATGTAAAACTATATCACATTATTGCAATTGTAAAATTTTATGAACTACTAAATGTTCCTTGTACTTATTTAACAGTTTAGTTGTAAATTGTTTGACAGGAGCTGTAACACTAACTTTTTTATTTTCTTATTTTGATAAACGTTTGCTTTGCGTTTGTTGTTTGTTTCCAAATAACAAAATGCACAAGAAAAACACTCCATATTTTAAACGTTGTATATCAGTTAATATTAATTAATACGCATGTATTTTCACTACATCACAAAAAGCATGTTCGTGCATGTGTAGAAGCGGTGAGCCAACAACAGTGCAGGCGCTTTTAGGGCCAATAGCCATTGCGCGTTATAGGTTGCCTCTCACTCTGTTGTATGCAAACCTGTAGGTAACTGCAAACACTCATGTTTTTAAAAATGGTACTCTAAAACTGTTGGAAAGAGTCAGTAAGCTAATTGTGTTTCTATTGTCTAGAGAATAAAACAGGAGTGAACATTTTACAAATAGGTCCAATTTCCGAAATACTTTTAAACGTCGGACAGCTAGTATGGACGACTCAAAATTTCGGACAAACATATCTTTACATACAATTGCACTTGATAAGGCAATGTACCAAATTGTAGCTTTTTCTAACAATTAAATTAATTACCAATTTCCTACAAAAACCAAGCACTGGACATGCTCTTTGGTAGAAAAGACAAATCGGAGGATTACATTTTTATGGATCATACGTTGCGATAAGTGGTTAAAAAAACAACCAGGATTTTATGTATAATTCTGATAACTGTAAATTAGTTACTAAGTTATGCCAGACTGTTGAGTGCAGCGGTGGAACACTCTTGTCGTACCTATTCATGAGTACTTTTTCATAAATTTTCAACCTTTTGCTAATAATTCCATATTCTGAACGCGGGCTCTATGATTATTAGTTACAAACCGATTTCAACCAAAATTTTATGGATCCAAGATATTTTAGCGGCAGCACTACAGACCGATCAAGGTCCCGTGAGCATTTTTTAAATTATCGTGATTATAGACACACGGAGACGTTGAGTAGAACATTTCCTGGGTCCTCTTAAAAATACTTAAACATGTAAAACCGTTTTACATCGATTTTCTTC
>JARFJB010002150.1:932500-965000 GCA_036346205.1 Vesta saturnalis | reverse complement strand
TACACAGATAGAGCTTCCTTTTAGTGTGCAGAAAATGACATAATTGCATACAGGGAGCTTATAATTGACTTGCCAATCAACCATTATTCGAACTAGTAAAAGTTTACTTTTTCAAATAAAACACCCTGTATATTATTACATTTTTGGTTTCTACATATTAACCCTTATCAGTTCGCCATACAACTCCCTATCCCTAAATATAGTCGTTTCCGAATTATTTTCAATTTTTCAAAATGTATAAGATTATTGAGACATTTTTAAATCTATTGCCTCGTATAGATAAAAAAGAACATCATAAAACAATTGTATTATACGTTAAATACGCAACAGAAACTAATATATTATGATAGAAGACTAATTACAATTTTTGTACTGGAGGCATTGCATGTTAACAAGAATTTGGCAAATATTTACTTCAATTTCAAGTTAAATTTTAAAATCAAGTGTGCTTCTTATAAAAATGAATGTTTGACGTAAATAAATAAAACTGTAGTTAACCATTTACGAGTGTTATTGTTAGTAATCAAGATTTTTATAAAATGAATTTTACACAAAATGAGTTAGTTGATATGATATTCGTGTTGGGTGCTGCAGAAAGAAACTGCTTATTGGCCAGCAGAATTTATGCTGAAAGATATGCAGATAGAAGACATCCAAACGCAAGATCGTTTCAGAAAGTTATGAGTAGATTTATTGCAACTTCATGTGCCAATTACTCCAAACATGAACGTGTTAAACGTTCTACAAATAAAGATAGTGAATTGAGGGTTCTTCTCGCCATCGAAGGGGATCATCACGGAAGCCAAAAGGACATAAGTGAAATAGTTGGTATAAGTGAGAGATCAGTAGGTAGTCTTTTAAAGCAGAATCGCTTACATCCCTATCATATTCAGTTACACCAAGAATTGATCGATGCAGACTTCGATCATCGAGTAAGATTTTGTAACTGGGCCAGAGAAAAAATTACTCAAAACCTAAATTTTTTTTAAATATTTTATGGACAGACGAATCAAGATTTCATAAGAATGGATTTGTTAATACACATAATTTTCATTATTATTCCTCAGAAAATCCACATTTATTAAGACAAGTTGATAATCAACATAAGCGGTCTTTTAGTGTCTGGGGTGCCATCGTTGGGGATTATGTCATCGGTCCATTCTTTTTTGATGGACACTTGAATGGTGACAAGTACCTTAACTTTTTGCGTAACGATTTACCGGGCTCACTACTCTGCAGATGTAAGAGATTATCTCAATAGAGTCTTTCCAAATAAATGGATTGGGTGAAATGGACCTGTGAGGTGGCCAGCTAGGTCCCTGATCTTACAAGAATAGATTTCTTTTTATGGGTATACATAAAAAAGTATTGTCTATAGGGAACCACCAACCACTGCCGAAGGTATGCTTAATCGTAAAACACAGGCTTTTCATAGCATTACTAGTTGTTGCGTAGAGTTGAACAATCTTTTAAAGATCGACTTCAGGTCTGCATCCGAGAAAACGGACAACATTTTGAACAATTATTATAAATCATTATCGCTAATGATTAGCGTTAAATTATTATTATTTTTGTTTGTTAGTTTTGTATTTTTAGAAATAATTTTAATAATTATAGTGTATTAGTTTCTGTTGCGTTTTTTTAATTTGCAATGCAATTGCTTCCATGGATTTAAAAAAAATGTTCCAATAATCTTATACATGTTGAAGAATTTGCTGTAATTTCAATTTTTTTTATAAAAATCGACATAACTCAAAAACGGCTATATTTAGGTATAGGTAATAATATACAGGGTGTTCCATTTAATTTTTTTTAATTATGGTTTGGTCATATTTAAATAAACAACCTGTATACACGTGAATAATTTTAAAATGTGCACACTAAACTATAACCCTATCCCAAATTTTATTAATCTAGCTTATATGAAACGGAAGATATAGAAGAAGGCGCTCTTGTTGCCGGACCATATGTATATATATATATTATATATATATATATATATATATATATATATATATATATATATATATATATATATATATATATATATATATATATCTTTTCTTTCTTTTAAGGCTATTGTAAATACCAACCGTTTTTAATAAGTAATAATAATAACAGACACACGCACGCACGCATGCACGCACGCATGCACGCACGCAAGCACGCACGCACTCACGCACACATGCACGCGCGCACGTACGCACGCATGCATGCCCGTCCGACCGCCCACCTGACCGGCCATCCACCCACCCATTCACCCACCCATTCACCCACCCATATGATAATTACTATTTTAATTATAAACTGAACTGCCATTTTTCATAGCAATCTGCAATTGACTGCTTTGCTTAAAATATTGTATGTTACTGTAATCATATTCTAATGTGCTTCTGCAATTGGTGAATTTATAAATTACACCTCTGGTATCTAATTAAATGCTAATCTCTAAGTCATAGCATACCCTAGATTTGAAGATCCACATTAATACTTTTCACTTTTTCTAAATTAAATTTACTTAATCTTATGATATAAATTGGATATTATAGTTCTATTATGATACACTACTCGTCCGTCGAACAACTTGTAGTGTATAACGTGAATCGGAAAGTGAAGCACATTCGTCATTGGATCGTCGCCACTGGCGGTCTAGTCAAGAACGTGACCATGGCTAGTTTCCGCATGTATTTTAATACGGGCTAGTTATGCGAACAGTGAAACTCTCACTTTTTGTGATGTAAATACCTTTATAAGAACACCATTTTATGTTTGAGATTTAACGTATGGGAACGTAACAAAACGACATGTTCAAACGAAGTTGTTGACAATTTTCTCAATCTATAGTATCCCGGTCATTTGACCGTCTGGTGGATCTAAGTAACTACCTAAATAGGTGTTTCCAGTATAATGTTGTACACTTTTTACACGATGCAGGGAAGTAGAAGCGTTAGACAGACAAAGGTTTTGTCAAACTTTGCAACTTTTCTCTTCGGTGTCTAGAAATATTCATTAACCCATCATAAATTCTCAAACATTGTATGGGATTTCTTGATTATGGCACTCTTGTGTATTTTTATTGAAGTATGTTAGTTAATGGTTTTATAACTATTCTACGGAATATATTATAAATATATGTACTTCATCTCAAATTAATAATAAATACTGTAACATGAATAATCCTGAATCTGTAGCATTTAGTAAATTGTTATCACTGTTTGTTACAGTCGTTTGGTATAATGTTAAGAACATATCACATAATGTCCAATGTTTACATATCTGTAGCAGGTTGGTGTAATTGAAACAAAGATTTTGTTCCGCTATTTACATTGATGACTATATATGACGAGAGAAAATAATTTCGCAAGACATTTTTCTAAAAGTTATTTGTAATTTAAGCTATAAATTGCATAAATCTCATACCTATTCGTAGGTGGTTGTAGCTGTTTTGTGTGGTCAGTACATTTGGTAAAGCTTAACATCTAATAATTATGGTATTTAAGTGTCAGCTCCATGAATTCGAAATAGAGAAGTAAAACATTTTTACATTCTAATTTGGGTTCGGACATAAATGTGTGCATTGGGTACAATAGGGTAAATGGGAGAACACCCGTTGCTTAATCGCGGTGATATATCACAATATCAAGAAATGATTGTGTGGTCAGCTAATTTCATTTATTCTATTTGGTAGGTTTGAGTCAATGTCCATTTTGGACTTTTACCTTGTAAAATTAATTACAAAAGAATTGTCCATTATAGATAGTATACATTCCTGGCATTTTCTAACGGGAAACTAAGAACAGTAGCAGTACCCCGGCACCTCCTAACAACACTTTTCGTTACTTCATACGACACGCCCGTTTCCCCTTCTGGTACCACTAACCTTCACTCACTTTTTCTGATTAGTCTTTTGTTCCGCTTACTGGCTCAGACTGCGTGCTCTCATTGAGGTCTAACGACAGACCACGCCCACTTTTAGATTTTGGTTGGCGCAGAGAATTCACGTAGCACTCAGGCTGTGCTCTGATAGCAGGGTTGGGTTAAACCTCTTTGGAGGCGTAAGGATAACGTATGCTGGTTAGATGCCTAAAGTATTTCGTTCTAATTGGCTATCTAGCGGTGTATTTTTGAAATTAATGGAAGTATCGTGATATATTCTAAAGGTACAGGTAGATCCCTGTAATTGTTGTATAGAAATAGTATTCCAATACTGTAAAATGGAAGTATCCCGACAGTATCGAGGCAGACAACTGAGAACAAGGAACGGAGAACGGAAAATGGGGAACCAAGAACGGAGAACGGAGAACCAAGAACGGAGAACGCAGAACGGAGAACGGATAACGGAGAACGGAGAACGGAGAACGGAGAACGGAGAACGGAGAACGGAGAACGGAGAACGGAGAACGGAGAACGGAGAACGGAGAACGGAGAACGGAGAACGGAGAACGGAGAACGGAGAACGGAGAACGGAGAACAGAGAACGGAAAACTCAGAACTGAGAACGTAATGTATATAAACGTGAAACGTGTATAAAAAATAAACATGAATAGTAACGACCAGCAGCATTAATGGAAAGCACCCGATTATACATAAGTAGTGGCGCATTATATCGACTGATATCGTGGGAGCTTTGCTTAAATTGACTTGCAATTGCTGTTATGTGCATTTTGTTGTTTATATTTAGTTTGTGTTACTTTTTCCATTTCGAAGTGTTGACAGTGTGCGTGATCAAAGAGGATAATATTTTCGTGATGTTTGGCATGTCGTTGTGTCTTATGTGATTGTGAATCAAACTACATTGATGAAAATGGTTGTGCTTATAGAGCTAAGATTGTTTTTAACTTAACAATTTTCAAGACGGTTTAATACTTAATCTATTGTCATTTTATTTCTATAACTTACGCAATACATTACAAAAACTTATTAGATACACCTCGTATGGTAACAAAAATTTAAATGGTATGTTTTGAGAAACAATGTTTATATATTTCATCACCGTATTTTATGATGAATGTTATGTTTGTATAGATATTTCTGTGGTAGATAAAATATGTTGCTACATCCTAATATGGGTAGAATTTTTAAATAGACAATAGACCTAAATCTTCTTTTTTTTTTAAGAATGGTCATGTGTTACATTAGTTAACGTTTAGGTTTAAGTGTAGAGATGCTTGCCCTCTGTGACCATTAATATTGGCTAATGTGTAAACAACCAAAGGGACCAATTTTCAACATCAAAAACGAACTCCATTCGACTTTATAAAAAGATTGCATGTACTCAATATACCCTTTGATTTTCTTTAAGTTTACTATTGTACCCAAATTTAATAAAATAAAATGGCCTTTTTGCGTTCCAATTTTTCAATCCTACGATATGAAACATCAAAATACACGCATTTGATTGGAAGAAAATCATTAATTTCTGCAAAGCTATTATATTAACTTGTATAATGGAATGCGAATTGTGACAATATGAAATTTAATTGTCTTTGATTGTTCTTAAGTAAATGCGTTTGTGATGTAAAATCTTCGATTTTTCTCAGTTTGCAAATTGGCTGACTGGTTTCAATGAATATCATGAAACAAAAGGTGGAAGTATTAATTACTATGTCACTTATTTTATAATAGCCATTTAATGAAACTTCAGCAATCGTAGAGTTTAAGCCTGATTATAACTTTGTTCTGAAACTAATTAATTTAAATTTATCATAACTTTTCATCGGATTTCGGTTCAATTACAATAGTAAATGCAGCAAACTTTGTTGCAAAACCTTTATTGTTATTAAACTGCTGTTAAAGAAAGGTTACTAAAACTTAGTTCTCTATAATTTTTATGTTACAGCAGTTATAAAAATTAAGTTACTCAACTTACTGTCACAACAATTCATCTTTTCAGATCATTTTCTTATGAAAATGCTTATTGAACTGCAAAAGTACTAAATAAATTACTATCCATTTTATTTCTATCTTTACAAAGTAGTTGTGTAATAATGATAAAATTGGGAAACACCGTTATACGGTTTAATCCTTTACATTTGCTTGATTTTAAATTAAGGTACGTGATACCACTCATTATTTATCAAATAGTATTAAATGCATCATATATGCAAAGCATTGCAAATTGTCTGTATAGCTAAGTAGACCTGGTATTTTATTACATAACCCTATTCCAATTGCGCTATAATATTTGTTAGTGACAATTTTTACTTTAGATGTAGTCCTTACTGCAAGTACTTTTATGTATTCTTTTACATCCACAAAATTACTGTTTTATTTTACAAATTGATACCAATAGACACATTCTCTTGGTTATCGAACGGAACAATAGAATTCGGTTTACACTAGAATTTATATTCTATAGTGCTAATATTTAAAAACGCAGATGTATATTTCTTTAATTTGTTTACATCGGTATATATATATATATATATATATATATATATATATATATATATATATATATATATATATATATATATATATATATATATATGTATCTTAGGAAACTATTGTAAATCCCGTGCTCAAGGGTATCTTACAATCCTTCTAAAACTTTTAGCCAGCTTTCAGCTAAGGTATTAGATGTGTCGCTGACGTACTGTGCTGTTATATTAAATCTGACATTACTATGACAGTGCTATTGACGTATTACTGAGTCAAGAGTCGCTATGCATAGTTCGACCTGAGACTACTAGATTGTAAAACTTACGTATAATACCATAAAGCTTATGAGTGTTCTTAGATAAAGTCAGTTTACTACCGACAACACAGCCGTTCCTAGAGTTACTGTTGGGAATACTTCAGTTGCAATCATTTACGTTTATTGGACGTCCAATGAAGAAGGTTGCCCTGTTTTCCAACATATCGACCACGACTTGAGGGTATTGTGACTTACCTTTGTAGCTAAATTTGTCGTTACATGCATTTAGTTTAAATACATCAAATAACATACTACTTTATTTTGGGAAAGTATACCTTGTTTCAAAGTTACAGTTAAACTGGGGTGACAAAGCTGATTTAATTTCAGTGTTTGAAATTGATGAACCATAATTATGGATCCAGAACAATTAGCCTTCTCAAAAATGGGTTTTATATGACAATTTGCTACGTTGAACTCCAATAAAGAGGCCACTGATACTTTTACTGTCATCTTGAACCGTGCAACATATATTATAATTTTCTTAAACATACATTTTCAAATATATTTGTAAAATCTCTTATAGTTAGGTTTTCCTTAAATGGAGAAATAATTCAGTAAAAGTATGTAAAGTTATGGAAAGAAGTATCATATATTCAGATGTATCAATTTTTTAATTAAAAATCTTCGTATTGTATGTTCATGACAATGAAAACAAGTGCTATTATTGAACATCTTAATAAAAATTCGCAATGTAAACTCTGTGACCTCTTACAAAGTTTTTAATTATGTCGTTCTATTTTCATTTTTTATCTTTGAAGTGACATTTTTTAGCAAAAAATCTTGAATATTTTACAAATTACACTAATTATAAATTTTAAACGAGCTTGTTAACCTTAAGCCTAAAGGTTTTTTATTTAATCGGCCTAATAAAAATTTCAGTTTATTTAATTTAAATTGATTTATTATACAAACAATGGTATGGGAATGAATCATGTGCAGCTTATGTACCGCACTCCAAATTTTTGTTTGATTCGGTTGTATCATAAGAATAATATAGGTTACAATAAGTCAAAGAAGAATTTCAAAGTTTCCTCATATGTATATGTATGTTTCCAGAACTTAATACTTGGTGGCACTTCTGGCGAAGTTCGGATGTAGAGCAGTGCTGTCCCCCTCTTTACGACTTAATCTCAAATCTTCATGTGTAACGCAACTAGATGCAAAAAGGATAGTATGTGACTACTGAGAAAAAACTATAGGTCTGATTCCAATATCTAATATTTAAAGGGAAGCATTGATATTAATCACGTATGTTAACGTTCTGGATTTTTCGGACAAGGCATTTAACAAAACTCGAAACAATTTATGAATGGTACATATTAAGCCTTGCTAATTTTTTTAATTAGTAGAAACACGGTTCCGACGTCGAAAACTTAAATTGAAGTGGATGCAATAATTTTGCACAGTTTGTACGTGTTTGACGGTTACCCTTTCCCTGTCACACTATTTTTAACAAAATATTTCCCAATTGTGATTAAAACCTCCTCATTCGTTACGCAGTCTGTCCACGATGGTCAGCATCCTTCTAGACACCCACATTTCAAACGCCCCTATCCTTCCCTGTTCTCTTTTTTGCAATTTCCAGGTCTCACACACGTGCATAAGGACACTTCAAATGAAACAAGTCACCGGCCTTTTTCTCAAGCATATGTCTGCTGAAGGTATTGACCTTTCCATTGAAGACGTCCATTGCCATTGCTATACGCGAGTTTATTTCTCTTTCACATTTCCGTCCTTGCATTAGTTCCTTTCTCACACACGTGCATAAGGACACTTCAAACGAAACAAGTCACCGGCCTTTTTCTCAAGCATATGTCTGCTAAAGGTATTGACCTTTCCATTGAAGACGTCCATTGCCATTGCTATACGCGAATTTATTTCTCTTTCACATTTCCGTCCTTGCATTAGTTCCTTTCCTAAGTACGTATATCTTTGAACATGTACTAGCCTCTCTCCATCCACTATAACCTTAATTTTCTACTGTTCTCCTACTTACCCCGTACTCGATCCTTAGCTCGTTTAGATGTATCAGCATCTTTTCTAGCTTTTTCTCACTTTCAGTAAATACTATTATTTCCTCTGCAAACCTTATGCTTACAATATTCCTCCCTCCTATATTAATACCCTTATCATTTTCCCAGTTTTTTTCAGTCGTGGCTTGCATATATAAATTAAAAATGGCAAGAGACTAGCAGGAACTTTGCCTTAGAGCTTTTCCTATTTCAAACCAGTCCGTCTTCTTATATCCAACTTCAATATTTGTTTTTTGGTGCATTTCAGTCTTCTCTCTCTCCAATGAACTCCTGTTCTGTTTAAAACTTCAATGAGTTTTTCCCAGTACACCCAGGCAAATGCCTTTAGCAGATCCACAAAGCATATAAAGAATTCCTTTCTTTTTTCCAGATATATTTCTCCTGTAGTCCTTACGGATCATATAGCGTCTTTTGTTGCAGTTCCTTCCCAAAGCCATACTGTTCTTCTGGTACGTTCTTTTCAATAGCTTTAGTTAGTCTCCTATTAATGACCCTCAACAGGATTTTAGCTGTGTGAGCAGCTAAGCCAACTGTATGATGTTCTTGACATTCCTTAGTACCTAGTTTCTTAACGATTGCCACCATTTCTAAACAGAGAAAATCATTAGGCCATTCACCACTCACATATTTTATTGCAAAGCCTTGTGGTTCCTGTTAAACATTTACCTGGCAAGCACCTTCACAGTTCTACGGGTATGACGTCCACCCATGATGCTTTTTTGTTCTTCATTTCTTACATTACTGCCGCTTTCTCCACTTCCACGATATTCTTTCCTATATTATCCATCCCTACCTCCTCTATACTCTCCACGTCCAACTTGCTTGGCTTCTTATTAGATAGATGAACTTCTTCCATATATTCTTTCCTCTGTTACTAACACTCCGCCTCGGTTGCCTACGTGAATCCTCGTAGTGCACTGTCTAGTTTTCTAACCATTCCATGTAAAGTTTCTTATTACATTATAAAAAAATAATTTAAAATCTAATAAAGAAGTGTACCAATGTGACAGGTAATTAGTCACCAAACGCAATAACAGCAACAAATTTAACTACATGTGCGATACAAATTATTTTTAAACATAACTGGCCAATCTTGAAAAAAAATTTAATCACTCCACATTTATTAAGTATAAGTACAGATAACATATTTAAAGTACGGAGGTTTAAACGATGTTTCAATAATAGTTTTGGTACATGAGCAATCAGTAATATGCAATACAAGATATTTCAATGGAAGTAATTATATATAGTTTACGATCTACCCAAATTTCAATTTTATAAGCGGTAGTCGTCTAATGTTATACAACACAGCTTAGACTTGATAAAAGGCCGATGGAATATGCGTAAACTTTGACTAACCTAAAGCTTGTGATCTCTGCAGAAATGAGCGAAAGCTAAATGTACCTCAGCAAAATCCGCAGTTGATGGACTTAATAGCTGCACTAGTAATCGTAATTTTAAACTCTTTTAGAGGAATATAATCATGTGAGTACAGTAAACGTGTATAATTTATTCGTAGAACATATCTCGTAGCAAGTTCTATAGGAGATGATATAGAAGGTAGTATCGAAAGTCCTAAAGTAATTAATATATAATCTATATGTGCTTGAAGGGAAGTACTCCCTACTAACTAATTTTCCGAAATTTGGAAATACAAATTACTGGTACCTTCAGATGATAACAATCAGAACTTTAATTTTGCATATTTATTTTGAATAACTTTGTTTATATCATTTAGGCAGTTTACAACTTACCCTATATCACCGCAATAGTTTTAATTTTGTGATGGGGAGTTTAATAAATATTTAGTCTATGCGTTTGTTTGAGTGTGCATCATTGTATTTCTGTTTAGTTTTACTATTTATACTAAACATGTCTAAATTTGTGTGGACCTTTCTTCCATAATGGTTGCAATCGTATCATTTGTTGTTTACTCTGCTACATATTTTGGAAAAGTCTTATCTAATTCAACCGTTTACATTTCAGTTGTAAAATAATTTACATCGCCACGTATCTTTTTACCATACCTTAGGTCTAGGGCCAGTGTTTCTGCGTAATGATTTCGCGATTCGTCTATTATTTTGGATTGATCTTAGTTCGATAACTGTCGTACTTTTTGATTAGCTGTAACTGGCTTTTTATTTCCGATAGTGTATTTACTACTTCGTGTACTTCTTCTATATTGGGAGGTGTTCTTGTCAGTATTTGGATCTTATGTGTATACGGTGCATCTTAACAGTTTCCGTTTAGTTAAAGACCAAAAGGAAATATTAAAGAATAACATATTAATGGAAGATTGTCTCCAATAATTAGTATTAGTAATAGTAACCGCTTAGATTATATTGTAGTGTGATACTACAATAACACGATCATTTGAAACGGTACCATGCGTTATTTGTGTTATTTGTGTATTAACACTAGAAATACAGCATAATATATTTATCTGTAAATACGATACCAGTCAAATTGACCAGAGTTCAGAATTACATTGTAAGGGCAAAATAATAAACCCAAACATTTTTTTATTTTGTAGATACTAATACACAATGAGTAATTAAAGACACCCTGATCATGTAATGTTTTTAGTTATAATGCCAACGCGTTTCCCACACACTACTTTTTTTTACAGATTTTGCAGTTGTCTTTTGATTTATTGGCACATTTTTTAATTTGGCATTCCTTCGCTTCTTTGTAGATTGCGATCCATCTTATTGATATGTAGTGAATTTTATTGTACGTACCTACTCACTCTTGAGTTCATCGGCGAGTTTTAAAGTATGACTTATGTTTTCGTTAGTACATGAATTGTAAATTATTCATGAATTTACTGCTGCTAAAATGAAATATGTTGAAAAATACTTGTAGAAGCCACCTCCTGGAAGACGAGTTGGTTGTATAATTCATTGCCATTTTAGAATTCTACAATACTAAATATGGGGTAGATATATTTAGTATTGTAGAATTCTACGGTTTCTGGTAGTTTCTTCTGTCCCCCTTCAATCGTTGGAAATTTATGGATACTACCGAGAATACACACATTTTTCGACCTTTTCGTTTGATAACATATTAGAGAAGTATCGTCATATACAAAAACCGTTGTAGAATACAAATTATTTCTCGAGTTTTTATAGCAGCTGGTAAAAACCTTCTACTTCGGTTCACAGTTCGAACTAGTGATGTCGACTCCTTTTTCAAACTTTTGGCCAAATTGACAGATGTAAGAAAGTTATCTACATTTACATTCCTTCCCTTTTTTGGAACGGGTTCCATTAATTGCATCATATTATGTTCCGATAATAACATATTAGTTGGTCTTGAATCGTCCTTGATCAATTTTAATGTTTCCTCCTAGTTTATAGCACATAATACAGTTACTTACTCACAAATTTATTCCATACTTCAAATACTGTAGTAAGCTTATCAGATATCTCGACGAGTTGATTTTAAGTCGAATCGAATAAAATAAATTAGGCCCACATGTTTTGTTCCACAATTGGTCTACCGAAAGTTTTCAGCACTATAGGTGCCACGAGCGTACAAACGCGGTTAATCCTTCCAAAGAAATTGTCCATGAACTGCCACCCAATTGTCTACTTACTTCAGCTTCAGTACACTTCCTAATATTACGGATTATGGAATTGTCAATGAAAATCTTCCAACAACTTGCACAAGTATTGTCAACGTTTCGTTTAGCATATCTGGTTGGTCCGGCTTCTTCTCTAAATGTGTTATGACGGGGTATACGTCCACAACCGTTATTCAGATCACTCCGAATTCTTCATTTAGTACCATCAGATGCATCATATTCTACGCTAATGTTTGATGTTGCTGGAAAACTGGATACACGCTTATCTTCGTCACCATCACTACTGGTGCTCGACAATGCATCTTCCAAAACATAGGATGTACCCTCCTCTGGTGACACTACACTATTATCACTACGATTATCACCGTCGGAATCGTACAAATTTAATTTATCAGTTTCATATTGCAGTTCGACTGTAGTAAGATATTTCGACATCTTGAACGTAAAGTACCTAACTAAAGTTGTTGATTCAATGTGTACGAGTATTTATACTTACTGATTTTTCAAAACTTCTAGGAAGTGGGTAGTTATTAAAAATATCATTATTGGCTATTTTACTTCTTGGAATGCTAATTAGCTAATTAGTTAATATGAATGTTTAGAAATTTGTCTAAAGCATGCAGATTAGGAAATGATTGCGCGGTTATAATAACCGCAACCGTACTTAAAGGTAATTATGATAAGCAAAGTAATATGCACAATGTAAGAAAATATTCCTAAGAAATGATATCATTAGTCACTTTTAGGAAAAGTAATAAAATTTTGTTAAAATTGGAAAAAAGTTTGAAGCAAATTAAAATTGAGATCCACCATTTCGACTGCATCCGCGCTTTTAGTGTTAAAAGAATAAAATAAATAAAAAAATAAAAGAATTAGTATTATTATTAAAAGGTAAAAATAACTTTATTTTTTCTTATAGATTTCGGGGACTGGGCAGCACATCAGATAAGGTAAGATAGAAAATATTATTATTTACAAAAACAAAGTTACAAAAGCCTAAGCTGTGTGTGTGTATTCACTGCGATAATTATAAAATAAAATTAGATACACAATATTGACTGATGGTGGTCGCATGGGCATAAACTTTGATTAGTATTATATTGCGTTGCGCAAGTACCTGATGTTCGTTTTATTTAGCGATAGAACTGAATTAGTTACAACTATAAAGTAAAATAATAATGGCAAGGAATCTCTAACGGATGATAATCCCAATATTTCAATTTTATTGGCATGAACACTACAAGATTTTCATAATAACTAAGTGTTATTTCCATTAATATTTTTTTTGTATACTGCACTTTGATAAATTGGAATAATCACATAAAAATGAAAATAATTAGTGTCACTTGGTGTAAATATTTTCAGCTCATATATCCGGCAGTACCGTGTTTTAAAATTTCTACTCAACCATTTTCTTAAAGTGTATTTCAATTTATTGAAATATGTTACAGAATTTTCTAATGCACCTTTCGGGAATCGGTTATTATTGATTCAAATTGGTTACCATAAATTGATAATGGTACATCTTCAGATTTTGCAAGCGTGAGAGCACCTAATTTTAATATCACTGATTAAAACTCAAACTTTTTATCGCCAAAAATTAGTTAATGGCGTGAGTAACAGATCCTATTTATTGTATTTTACACGTAACTTGTTAAAAGCGATGTCAGATTTCAACTATGTAGTGATGAAATGTTTCTGTCTAATAACTAAAAATAGCCTTGGGCTTATGAAAACCGTTAAGATTCAATAAACAATTAGTTGATAATGTATATATTTAAAATATCTTTAATAAGTTAAAGGGCCATCTTAAAAATTATAGGTTTATTTAGTATAATGAATGTAATATATACGAATCCTACAGGGTACCACACAATACAATCTGAAATTAGGATTGTTAAACTGGACGATAAACTTAAAAGAGAATAAATAATATATTACGATAGATTCCTTGTTCGAATAGCGGAAGGTTCTGCGATCACTTTTTTGCGGGTTCTATTTGATTTCATACATATATTATGGAACAATATGTAGTAAATAATAACCTTTCCGTAATAATGGGGAGTTAGACGTGATAATTTAAACTAGTGGCCCGTACTCCCCACTAAAAAAATTCGATTTATAGGATCATAAATTAATATATGGTCGCATAAGGAAGAACGAATAGACAATTACTCGATACCTGCATGTAGAAAACTTGTTACGTTAAAAATTCTTGCACTTACCATAAAAGGAAACTCACAATCGATAAAGAACATCACTGGTGCTACTGTGAACTGAATTTTCTGTAAATTTACATAGGCCTATGACGTCATCAATTATTTAATGATCGCATCAAACAAGTTAAATGCCTACTCTGTAAACAAAAACTCATTTTTCAACACAAAATTCGAAAAACTTATACATTGTGTATTGGTATCAACAAATAAGTGCAAGTTTAATTATCACTAGACGTGATAAAATCACCCTTGAACCCACGTTGCCAGTATTAAAATTCGGTGATTAGTATATTATCTTTCAACTAAATAACATATGATTTCTATAATATGCGTTGTTTTGCATATAGTTTCATATTTCAGTTGTGCAAATAATTCTTAAACTCTTAGTTTTGAAATTCAGATTTCGTGATAAAATGCGTAAGTAGAACCAACCACAACTATTGCTAGTCTGGTAACTAAGACGTTGATTTATTTAGGTTTTTCTTTTCTCCGTTCCTTCTATGTTATGTTGCAATCGATTCTTCACCTGTACGTGAATGCTTCTCAAAACTGGGATGTATGAACATCATATCAGTACCTTTTCTTACCTCTGATCACTAAACGGTGGCTTACGACAACTCTCCCTGGAAGATAATTCAAGGAGATTTCGTTCTTCTTAACACGACTTCTACTTAAAACACCGAGGTGGGTATTCCTCTCTCACTTCTGTTTTGCTTCCAGATGCTACTTCGACGAATTATGAACAGATGTGCAGATCTGATTTCAGTTGCTTACAAGTACTCGATATAACCTTAAAAGATATTCGTTACTTATGCATGGCTTGGCGATTCAGATAACAAAGTAACAATTTTATTTGTTACTTTGGAATTATTAAAAATTACTCAATATAATACTTACGCAAGGTGCCCGCATTTTGATGTTCTAATTAGTTTCGCTTTAATTATTCGTGTGCCAACTTTTATTAAGAACACTAACTGCGTTGTACACAGCTGTCAAATTCTACATTTTACATTTCTGAAGTGGCCGTCATTATTACTGAACTTTCTTTCTGTAAATCTACATCTTTATACAGGGTTGTCCGTGTTAGACTTTCAATACATGCTAGTGTAGTTGTATTTTTGATATTTGATTTTGTGCTTACTGTTTAATATTAATTAACTTAGGCTTTAATGTGATTTATGGATTTACTATATATCATCTGTTAAAAAGCCTCCAGCCGTTAAATTTTAGAAGTTGTTTAGTGAAATAATTGTTAACGTTGGGGAGCATAATGATTATTATTAAATTTTGTGGATTCTGTTTTATGCATTTAATCATTCCTTTTGTGCGCTTTTCCTTTATTTTAATTGTGTCTGTGGTCTTTAGGGTACCTTGGTCCTTTTCTTGGTTTGAGGGCTATACAAGACTCCCAAAAAACGATTGAACTACAGGTTATCTTAATAGGGGTTACGGCACACCACCTAGCTTTGAGCATCAGTACGTTTGTGTACATTAAGAAAAGAAATAATAGTGAATTATTTGTGAAAGAAGTTATTATAGAAGCTACTCTTGCTAATTTAATGATTATAATGCGATAATCTGTATGAAACGTTTACTATTCGTCTACGGGAAAGTTTACATTAGATATGGTTGTGAAGTTCTGCTTATTTCGAGCACTTCCTGCTCATTAATTATTTGACGTGATATAGCTAGCTCAAGAAGAGTCTTAGATAAATTTTTGTTTTGATAACAGTATGCATCGCTTCAGAGAAGTGTCCTTGTTGATTGAACAATTTAGACTTCAAAATCTATAATTTCAATAAGAGGATACTTAGGATCTCATCCACTTTTCACTAGTATTTGATGTAGCAGGAACCATATTTTTTTACAAACATGTTTCAGTACCCTGTCTGGTGCACTTCTACTCATATTTAAAACATATTTCAAGTTTATTCTTTTCCATGAGAATTCAGCTTACATCTATATTTTGGCAGATCATATAGGACTTGTTCCGTAACACGTAACATTTTTGCCCTCAAGAAGATAACTGGCATAGTGCAACGATTATTTGCACACGTTGTTGTTCAGTTATTGCTGCATATTCAAAATTTTGCTTTGAACCTTATACAGCTACTCCTTAATGACTACTTAGTTTGAATGGTTCTCTTCTAATAATAATAATAATAATAATAATAATAATAATAATTAATACTTAATTGTCATGGTGATTACAAAGACTGTCTTTTTACTTACACAATAAGTTAAAAAATAGAAATGAATAAGTAGGTATATTACATTGTTATACATATCACAGTAGGTAACATTTAGTACTTACATAATTATGTCAGAGTAAAGAAACATTTAAAAAAATTAATTTAATTTTATAGACATTACTTTCAAAAACATTTAAAAATTTGCATGTTTAATCTACGCAGAGTAGTCTATACATATTATAGTTAACTTAGACGTTTATAATTGCCTATGAACGTTTTGTTAAGGTGTTCTATCCTTACCTCCTTACCCATTAAACATTTACGCAAGTCGTATTTGAAACGGGAAGGGGATGATATTTGTTTTATAGATAAACGTAATGCATTGTATAATCTAATACAACTGTAATTTTCAAACATTGTTGTTTTATGCACAGGTATACTCAAATCGTGAGCGCCTCTCGCAACCATTACATCATATATTTGATTGTTTCTAGTAAAAGTTTTATATTTTTTCTTGTGAATATTGTAACAGTATATATATATATATATATATATATATATATATATATATATATATATATATATCATACAGAGGCAGGGCATTGTCATGATACCTAATTCTTTGTAGTACAATTGGCAAGAGGCGCTATGCGGCAAGCTTAGTATTACTCGAATAATCTTTTCTTGTGCTTTAAATATCCTGACTGAATGTACCGAATTATACTAAAACAGTGTGCTGTATTGAATAATACTTGGTATACATGCAAAATAATAGATTTTTATGGAATGTAGATTTAACTTTTCTCTTATATATCTGATAGCTGCACATGCCGAATTTAATTACTTCCGAATGAATAGTCTTGTTATTAACTTTTACAAGAAATGATTGGTCTTCAGGTTTTTAAATACTAATGAATCAGTTTTTCTAGAATTCAATAACGATTTATTTATTTTACACCAGCTCACCATTTTACTTGCAACATCGGTCATTGACTGTGACAGTTCAGGAAAGATATCCTCATTAAGTGAACATGAGGTGTCGTCAGTGTATTGACACAATGTAGGTGAACCAACATAGCTAGAAACATCATTAACGAAAATCAAAAAAATATTATTTGTTTGTTGTGACTTGAAGCTAGCGTTAGCTTCCTGTCCAAAGCGCAAGCTAGCATTCTTAAACCTCTTTCAATCTTGTTTTTTAGCCTTCCGTCTCCTCTTTCTCCTACCAAGATTGATTCAATTACGATCATGCTCATCAAATGGGTTTCTTTAATTCAGCGTTCTCAGTATATTGCTACTCTTCTTTCACTTATGATCATTTGTACTCAAAATCTGAGCTCTGATATCCATCTTCCTCCGTCTGGAAATTAAAACTGGTGGAAATTTATTACACGTATTAGGTGCCTTTCTAATTTTCTGTCCAGGAGCTTCTCCTTTTTCCCGTTACTACTTTCATAGATTAGATCTTGCACCAACTCTTGCTCTATACCAGCTTTGTTTCCCCGTGCTGGCTTTTGCGGCTACGATTAATACCTTCAGAGGTGAATGCTGCTACTCGAGGTTGTTTAATAACTAGTTTTAGTGAGCGACCGCCCTTACTATTAAAAAAGTTGTTCAAGCTGGATTCTTGACTAACAAGGAACTAGTTTTTTTTACCTTAAGGAAGAAACAGAGTGAATCTGTCTTTCCCAGTGAGACATGGAATATACACAAGTTGCACATCGGATCTTTTTGATAACGATTGTTAGACGTTAGCTTGATTAATAAATTTAGGCAATGTCCAACATTCTTACACTAAACTGTACAGTGTTGATATTTATTTTACTAAACAGTTATTTGCCTTAGGATGAAGAAAAGGAGAAGCAAAAGTGTTTAACGTCGCGATAATCTGAAGACAATAAGTCGCATGCAAACATGTAATAAAATCAATTACGAGTCAGAACCACTTCGATAAAATGGCAAAAACGTTCTTTATTTTGAGATTTAAAAGTTAGGTTAGTTAATAAATTTAGGACATTTCACATGTGTTCGCACTAAACTATGCAGTACTTACATTTGTTATTAAAAATGAGTACAAAAATTAGATATTTCCTATGTACCGTGTAATTTACAAAAAATATTATGAGAAAACTTTGCAGAAAAGGCTGGAAATGCCTACTTTCGTATGATGTACGTCGAATTACTGTAATCAAGAAAAAAGTTGCCAGGTACCTATTTATTGTATTTTTACTGCACCATGTGATGTTGATTATTTAGAGGACATTGCAATTGGTTATATTGATTACAAAGCGTCTTAATCTCTGTTCTGTCCAGTATCATCCTTGTCCTCACTGTTATAGTAAATTTTGACAGGCAAATATTTGTGTGTAACTGTGGTTTCATATTAGTTTCGGAAGCGGACTCTGCTTCCGTCATCAGGTTCAGCCCTGAGAAGGACTGTTTTCGCACTTGAGTCGAATTCACATGTTGTGATTTTTTCTCAAGCACTTGACTACTCTAAGATTCGAACTTGGTACCTTTCATTTACTAGTCTGACACCTTTACCGCTGAGCCACGGAATAATCCAATATATTTTTTTAGATAAAAATAATATAAAAAGATTATAATCGGCTTCGTGTGACAACCAGTTATTTTGTATGTACTTTGACTTTTTGTCATACACATACAGAGGTTGAGTCGGAGAGATTAAATCACTTAAAGCGATCTGCACAGCAATTTTCATAGACGTACTAAATGAAGCTACAGATAATTATTTGTTTGTCCTTGACAAACCTTTGCATGTTCTACAATTCACAGTTTCATTATTTATGCTGATCCCATGCACACATTTAAAAACCTTTAACCGCGTGCACACATGCACGCAAGCAAGCAGGCACACGCACACGCACACGCACACGCACACACACAAGCACACGCACACACACACACACACGCTCACGCACACGCACACGAACACGCACACGCATATGCACACGCACACGCTCACGCACATATAGAGTAAATATGTACACAAATAATTAATTAACTTCGGAATTTGCAAAAAATGAAGTTGGTGCTTTTTTATATCAAGATTCTATAGTTTTTAGTTAAAAACGTATTGTTGAATGGTTTAATCTCGATTTCTATCCCGATGCTGAAAAGGACTATGTTGTCTAATATATATCCTTACGCTTAACCCATTGTACACTTACAAAAGTGTTAATTCACGAACCAATATTCGAACGCAGTCCCGAGATATTAGAAGAAATACGGCTGATGCACTAGACTATGCCGCATTGTCTAATGCCGCATTGGTTATATAAATGACATTCGTACATGTTAGATGCTTTTATAAGTATATGTATTAAGTTAACTGTCACGTAGACACGTGTTATGGGCACCATCCTTAAAATGATGACGTCAGTTTGTCAGACTACGCAACGTAGATTAGAAGAAATACGGCTGATACACTAGACTACGCCGCATTGTCTAATACCGCATTGGTTATATAAATGACATTCGTACATGTTAGATGCTTTTATAAGTATATGGATTTAGTTAACTGTCACGTAGACACATGTTTATGGGCACCATCCTTAAAATGATGACGTCAGTTTGTCAGACCACGCAACGATTATACACACAAAAAACCCTTTTTGACCCAAAAATTCCCCTTCTAAATTAGAACACCCTTCAGCACGAGTATTCTACCGCAGAATCACTTGCCCGATTTGGGTAGATAATTTCAACCCTCATTGTAGATAATCTAACAATTTAAGTAGAGATTATATTTTCATTTTTTATAGATTAATAACGAAATCAGAAATATTAAAAGACTTGGCTCATGAGACCAGATTTAAATTTAAATCATATTATAAACATACTTTCTAAAATATTTTGCTGTAACTCTAGCAATAATAGAAGGTAAATAAATCAATAACTTTGAATAAAAGGTTGTTTACATTTACCTAATGCAAATTAAAATATTTGTAAATAGAATTAGAAATGTTGAAAAAATACGGTATTAAAGCAAATTTTGCTAAAATTAGTCACAAAATCAAACAAAATTTTAATATTCTAGGTCTCCTTAAGCTTAAAAATTTTTGCATATTGAAATAATGGAAAATCTTTTGCATACAATTTACTTCTTTCGTAAAAAAATAATTTATTCAATTACGACAAAATTACATAAGGCATTATTTTAATCCATACAATAATTTCGAAATCGTTATGTATGTATGCAATTGCAAAAAGAATATCTCTTCCTTTTCATTCCCATTGCGTAGAATACAACTTTAACATTGGCATAAAAGGTATTGAATCCTTTCAATTAATTATTATGATAATTTAATATAATGACTTAAATATTATTTGCATGAAAATCAAAGAAAAAAACATTTAAATTTTAAATTGTAAAAATGCAAATTTTTATTTTCTTCTTTTAAACTTATTCACAATTTCTGTACAATTTAAATTTCTTTGTTACGTAGCTTGAAAGAAGGGTGTTAAAATGATGTATCTTTTGTCTTAAAAACAGTAAAATCGAACAAAAATGATTTGAGCTTTAGAATTAAAACTTTTCCTAGTTCCTAGTATTGTTAAGAAATGTGAAACCAAAATTTACTAGATTTGGATGGTTTTAAGATTTTAGGTAATAATTAATGAAATACAGAATCCATGGACTACCATATTTATCAGGAAATATTATTGCGTTGGCTCATTCGAGAAAGGTAGCTTAGCTTGTTGTATCGTTTCGTTGCATTATATCATTGCTGCAAATACTACTTGTGGGATGACCGCGGTAATAATAGGTAACTTAGAGGTGGGCAGCAGTATAAAATTAGGTAATCAATTCTTATCCACATTTCCGCTATTACAAAAGCCTTTTTACAAGTTTCTTTAATAGCACCCACCCACGATAGACCAATGAGCGGCGCTTAGGTCACACCAGTAGCCATGTCCACCTGCGCTCTAATTAGGTAAAACGGCGTGTCACTGTTGCTTAATCGGAATCTGTCTCGGGGTATTCACCACCTCGGACTGTCCCCTCCACAGTAATGTCTGACTAACCTCACCAGCCCTCGTCCAGCACCTGACCTGTTGACGTTCAATGCACAGCCTCTCCTACACGTACGCTAAAAACATCATTTACACTACGTATACAAACAACAGACGGGCGACGCGAATCCGTCAGTCTTATCTAGCGACAGTTCTAGAGCATCCCTAGTAGCTAGTCGCTTGCCATCTCCAATAGGGATCCTAACACGCTCACCCACACATTATATACTGCCTTGGGAAAATTAAATGAAAGTGTAACTAGTTGTGTTTAAAATCATCCAGGTCCAGATTTCAATCATTATTTTCGATCAAATAAGTCCAGACAGAAAACCCTGTTCTTGAACTGTTTAGTACTCATATTCGCCTAAAGTAATTTTTCCGATAGACCAATAAGCGACGCTTACGTCACATCGGTAACTATGCCCTCTTAAGTCCTAGTTATGTAAAACGGCGCGTCACCCTTACTCAATCGGAGTATGTGTCGGGATATTCACCACTTCGGGCCCTCCCCTCAACAACCGGTTAGACTAGCCTGCCCAGCGCTCGACGAGAACCTGATCTTCTGGCGTTCAATGCACAGCACCTCCTGCACATACGTTAAAAATATAATTTATACTGATTACACGGAGAGATAGGCAAAATAGCCTCGTAGCGACCGTTCTAGAGCGTCCCTAGTAGATAGCCGCTTGCCATGTTGATTAGGCATCCTAACTTGCAAACGCTCACCCACAAATTATACCCTGCCTTACACAGATTAACTAAAAGTGCAGATAGTTATGTTTGAAATTACCTAGATCCAGATTATGATCATTATTTCCGTCCAGACAGAAAATACTGTTCGCTTCAAGTAGCTTTTCCTGTTTCACATATTTACGCATCTCAGATAGAAAACCCATATTAGTAGCTAGTGCAGATGTAATTACGTTAAGTACATGCTCAAGCAACTTTCCTGATTGATAATTAATTTTCTCTTATCGGAATTAATTAAGACCCAGTATTATCCAGTCCCGCCAGCCTAATAGTAAATGTGCGATATTTACGCTAAGAATAATTCTACTGCTTCAAATATTTCTTGAAGATTAAAATATCACCCAGCTCTGATACAGTTTTCGTAAATCATAATCCTGATCAATCTTTATTAAGAAAAAACCTCAGTAAATTTGTCACGTGAAGGTAAACTATTTTAACATTAACATTAAATCCAACTTATAACCACCAGCCCTATTAGATTTCATCTAATTGAAATGTCACTATAAATCCGACATTTTGGCAACGTTATAGTGTTCGCGCTAACTAGAAACCCGTAATTAATATTTAACACCCTTATGGTGAAAAATATTTAGCTAGTTAGATCTGTACTTATTAGAAACTGAAAGCTTCTGTTTGTTTTAGAACCGTCAAATAAGGAAACCTAGACAAAATAAGCGCGAAAAGTCAATAATGAAATAATAGTGTCGTAACCTAGACGTACCCTATCATGAAACGTGTAATTTGTACTTGTTCGCATTAATGCAAATTCAAGAGCCAAAACAATAGCTAAAGGATGCACCTTAATTTGACTGATAAGATGCTACTATTAATTGCTTAAATTGATGTCACTGGGAATAATGCTACCCCGGATAATGTTAGGCTTACTCCAATTAATAGCTTAAATCTCCCTTACTGGCAGTGATTAAATAATCAGAGTTGATTTACAAATCTGATCTAGAACTCACAAAATTCTAACCTGATTAAAATAAAAACAGTGATCGTCTAGGGGGCAAATAACCTACGTTGTGTAATGTGCAGGAGGTAGGGTCGGATAAGGTTAATTTGTCGCATAAGGTGGCAAGGTAATTAAATGAAATAAAACTACAATTGAGATAAACGAGTTGCGCTACCTGGTGATTCGCTCGTCATCCTATCTACATCGGGAGAAAAAGAATCACCAGGAAAACTCCCTTTATTCCAATAATAATCACACAAAGAAAAAAAACAAAAATAAGATAACACAAGTGAATCGCAATCATAGGGTTAAATAGGTACCAACACTACTCTATCGGTATTAAAGGCGTACAAAATCTATCACATTGCCTAAACGACGTTTAGTCACAAATAAACATAAAGTCAGGTCTATAAATGGTATTCAAATTAAAGCAAAAATAAACAAGTAATAAATAACGAACAGGGGATCCCTTTTGGAACCAATTCCTGTCTGCTTTTAGTTAAATAATTACATATAAAGCATTATACAGGGTGTGGGACAACCGGACATAAACAGAACACAAAAAAAATAAAGGACATCATTAAATCAAGTTAAAAAGGCGTACCTTACAAAATTTAAATATCACCAAATGCAAGGCAATTTCAATAACTACACATAAAGGCAATAAATATAAACAGTGTGATCGTATCCACAATAAGATCGTCAATCAATCTAAAAAAAAAGAAAAGTAAAAGTGTAATCCCGATCATGTGGCCCTTTTTGTTAACCATTCAGGGCGGTTATTAACAACAAAATACATTAAGCACTCTAGTAATACATATTACAAATTCAACCTACATGAAAAATAACAACAGAAAATTAAACAGGTTACAGATTATTTAAGTAGATAAAAATGAAAAAGGGCAAGGACGTTACACATACAAATTTGTGGATACGAACACAACAAATGATACACATGGACAGTCACAATAAATGATATAATTGCGTACACAGAAAAACCATTCGTGACCAAACCCATTAAATACGCAGTTAAGACAAAGTATAACATCTGAAACAAAGTCCTGCAACACCGATTCACTTACATGATTAGTAGGTATTATTACAAATGCAAGGTAATAACGCTCTCTTTCTTCTTAGGCATAAAACAAAACACAAAAATATAGACATATAGGCATATAACGGTAACAAGAGAGACATTTGGATAAATATATAGATAACTAGATCATTAGGGTCAGTTTTTCTGACTTTATACCTATGATCGTTTGTGTTTTTATCATTATAAATACAGGTTAGAATTATCAATACACAAAATAGAACACATCAAGAAAAAAGAGAGCTAGCTTCTCTGTGCCTGCGTAATTTCAATGAACACAACAGTTTTGCAAGTCAGGGTTTCAGTTTGGTTTTAACAATTTAAATGAGTAGGTAGAATGACCTTTTCTGTGTAATTTCACAAACAGTAAAAGCTTTTCTTTTACTTACATTATCAATGTAGGTTATCCTTTTAAGCTTTCACCAGCACAAATGTTTAACTACTCGGATTTATCGATTAACACAAAAGAAAAGACGATTTTACATTGATCTACACAACAGTTTCACAAGGTAACTCTTACAAATAAAAAGATCTAATTTACCAAACACAAAATCGATGTCAAATCTTAATAACGCACGCTTTGAAAATTCAAATGCAACTCCCTTTTCTAAGCACAACAAAACGTTTTTATTCCATCACCCCCTGTTTTCCATATCAACTAACAAAAGCAATAAAAATATTTCGTGTGAACGCTTTTGCCTTTAATTATGAAAAGAAACATTATTTCTAATTAACATGTGCAATCGACCGTAGGAATCCTGTATTTAAAATATCACATTTCAACTCATGAACAAATTTTCTTTGACCGCGGTGTAATTTTTGTATAATACTGACATTTTTATTTTCAAAACTCTTTTATAAACATATTTAGTGATTTGTCTTGCCCTTCGATAAAGGCAGTTGAGCCTGCACCTGCAACTTAAAACATCTGGTTGCGGGCCGCCCTCAGTTAGAACCCTACACAAATGTCTTACAAAAACAAAGAAATACAAACCATTCTTAAATAACAATTATTATATAATAACTTTTAGTAATTATCTTTTGCTATCGCGACAACAATTTTAATCGGAATATTTTCAATGTATTCATCAAATTTTCGTAGTGTGCTGCCTACAATAGAAATAATTTTTGTTTAAATAATTTTGTTTGATTTGTTAATTATTTATATAAGACACGTCCATTAATCTGAATAGGTTCCGTAATTCTTCATAAATCATGAATGCGAGGTATGGCATGCACCTAGTAGATTTTGCACCCGTAAACTAAGGAACGATTATTTTTTATTGTTTTAGTATAGTGGTAGTAAAATGAAATTGTTTCATAGAAAGCGAAAGTTCTATAAATCGCTACTAAGACACTGGTGTAACGTGTCAGTGGGAAAGTGCTTCAAATGTGTCAATTTACAGGAGTGCTCTTATTTGAATTTTAGCCTCTTGAGGTTTGTATATATTAATATAGTGATTCTAGTGTTAACTCGTAGAGCAACAATAGTTAAGATACAAGTAAAACATCATAGATGTCAGTAGACTCGGCAAATTAACTCAATGGAACGGACGCAATATGCATTTTTATTGAAAAGTTTCTGAAAAGTAAAATTTTAGTACGTGACAAACTAATCCGTTAATTAAGGTCACAAAGCGCCACGTAGTCACATGATTGGTTTTTCTGCAATTTTGCACAATATTTTATTACGTGTTGCGTATCTGTAGTTGTTTAACAAATCACCTTAAAAACCTTCAGTAGCTCAAAACATGGTTAGGAGGTTAATGTACACTAGAGTATTTGGCCGCACATATAGGGTACCTACTTAGCTCAATGGTAAGGTCATCGTTCTTACTTTAAAGTAAAAAGGTCATTTGCTAAACAAAATCAGGCGGGTCTTATAATTCGTTACATGATCTCAAAAATGTACCACTAAATTTACCTTAAAATCAACAACGCTTTACGTTGAAAGGAAGAAGCTCTATGCTACGCAAACTCTCAAAAAGCCAAAAACCTTTACTTACGCATAATATTATTTAAAATTTGAGGCGTTGCTTTCAACATTTTATTTCAAAACAACCATCATCAAAAACATTTAGTACGTATCATTACAATTCCTCCAGAACGTTCATAAGTAAGGTGAGTTATACTTGACGAAAAATCTAAATTGAGAGAATCAATTGCTCGAATACTTAACATACGTAACTCATATAAGCACTTATTAATTGAACACCTAAAATTAAAGAAGTTGCTCTCAATATTTTAATTCAAAAAAATCATCGAATGTTACGTTATTAAAATGTGGAAAAAATTACTTCAAACGACATTTAGTGTTTCTACAATTCCCCCACAACGTTCACAAGCAAAATAAGTCGTAGTCCACCACAAGTGTAAATTGAGAGAAACAATCGTTAAAATAATTACCACCTGTAACAAACATAAGCATTTCCTAATTGAATATGTGTGATCTTGTCTAGAAGGCAACATGCTTAAAGTACTTCGGTCTTTTAAATAGAGGTGTGAATATCTTAAAGATCTTACAATGTTTCTCGTAAATATGTGCGAGTGAAGTTCGTAAATGTACATTATTCTATAGACTTTAATTCTACGTAGGCTATAAATAGAGTTTTCTGCCAAATAAACTTGTTTCCAAACTTTAAGTTTCCTCAAAACAGTCTTATAATTCATTACATGATCTCAAATTCTTAACCACTAAATTTGCCTCAAAGTCTACAAAGCTTACGATGGAATGAAGAAGCTCTACGCTACCCAAATTGAGAAATAGTCATAAACAATTATGTTAAAAGTAATCGCAAAATATTAATTAAAATTGCGTTGCTCTCAACATTTTACTTCAAAATAGTCATCAAATGTTACGTTATTAAAATTTGAAAAAAATATTTCAAAAACATTTATGGTCTTTACAATTACTTCACAACGTTCATAAGTAAAGCGAGTTGTACCAAAAACTTAAATTGGGAGGAACAACCAAGATTCAAGTAATTACTTTTTTGTAACAAATATAAGCATTTACTAATTGAATAGATTTGCTCTTGCCAAAAAGGTAACAAGAATAAGGTACTGCAATCTTTTAAATCTACAAGACCTTAAAATGTTACTCATAAATATATGCAGGTCAATTTCGTGTATGTACATTAGTCTACACACTATCTTACAAACATTTCGTTTGCCAACCAAACTGACACCCAAACTTGAAGTTTGCTCAACAAAATCTTATAATTCATTACATGATCTCAAAATTTACCTCAAAAACTACAAAGCTTTACGTTGGAACGAAGATGCTCTGCGCTACCTAAACTGAGAAACAATCATAAACCTTTTCGTTAATAATAATCGCAAAATATTACATAAAACTGGTGGCGTTGCTTTCAATATTTTAATTAAAAACAATTATACAATGTTACGTTAAAATCTATAAAAAAACATTTAGGATCTTTATGTTCACAAGTAAAGTTGTAGTATAGTTGTAGTATTTAATTGCCAAGGGATGCCTATGAACAGCTACACTAATTTTGTCATATCATAAGTGATGGGCAAACAGAAACTAGGAAGATCATTCCAGAGCTTATAAGTTGTGTGGAAGAATGTGGATTGCGCCCGTTTTGTATGGCAAGTTGAGGTTTGCACTCCATATTGAAGATGTCAACGTGCAAACCGAGTATTTCCAGACAACCTGGACTGAGGCAGTATTAAAGTATGTCAGTCGGCAGCGCAATAGCCATTGTAATATTGGTAATGCAAAGAAATAATTGAAACGATTCTTCTATGCGCAAGGGACTGTATGTCATAACGGGTCATTTATAAGACTAACCGCTTTTATTTGAATACAATACAATACAAAACGATATCGAGAGCGTAGTGGGGAGCAAAGGCAAGAATTATATTCTAGATGAAGCCGAAGTTTGGGCCTTATATAGCAGAAAGAGTTATTGGGAGGTAAAGCACTGCATAGATCTGTACAAAAAGTCTATTTTAAGAGCTGCTGCTTTAGTAGCTGACATAACATGATACACCCATGATAGATTCAATGATACAGTAATTTCCCCAACGTAGTGATAGTATCCGAAAACTTTTTTTGCGGACACAACGCAACACAGTTTTGTTAGCATTAAGTTTAACTAGATTATAACTTCCCCATTCAAAGATAAGTTGAGTGTTTTCTTGATTGAAATGACCATTTCAGTCTTGATTTGAGATAGGAAGTGGATTAGTATTATGAGTAGATTGAGATAAATTACAATGAAGTGTGCTGTCGTCAGCAAATCAATGGATCGGTTTAATCGTTGAAGAAATAAGATCATTTATATATAACAGAAAATATGCAGGAGCCATAACTGATCCCTTTGGCATGCTCACATTAATGCCAACTTGTTTTGAAAAGTCATCAACTAGGACACGTATTCGTCTTTTATTAAGCAAACTAGAAACCCAGTTGATGAGGGCATGAGTTAACCCAAACGAGGTGAGTTAGGCAAGTAAACATTTATGTCAAACTTGATCAAATGCCTTTGATCTTATAAATAGAGTTTCTTTTCCAAACAAACTGACTTCCAAACATAATATCTAAATTTACCACTAAATTTGACCCAAAATCTACAAAGCTTTACGATGGAACGAACAAACATTAAATAGTCACAAACGTTTAATTAATAATAATCGCAAAATATGACTTAAAATTGGGGGCGTTTCCCTCAATATTTTATTTCAAAATAACCAGCAAATGTTACGTTATCCAAATTTGCAAAAAATTACTTCAAAAAACATTTTGGATCTTTGAAATTCCTGCACAATATTCACAAGTAAAATTAGATGTAGCCCATCCAAAATTTAAATTTAGATAGCAATCGTTACAATAACTACCACATGTAACAAATATAAGCATTTATTAATTGAATAGATGAGTTCTTACCAAGAATGTAAGGGCAACAAGCTCAAATTACTTCAATCTTTTAAATGAAGGTAAGAAAGTGTGCAAGATCTTACAATGTTCCTCATAAATATGTGCAGATCAAGTTCGTGGATGTAGGTACATTGGCTTATATATTTTAATTCTACGAGTACGTAGCTTATAAATAGAATTTCTTTGGAGAAAACAAAACATTACAATAACCAAGAGCTATTTATATATCAAAGGTTCATTATATTGTACTTTGTATCTATTTTTAAATTGATATAATTAGCACATCACATGTCGAGTTATGGTAGTTTAATTAATTATTAATTGTGTTTTAATCATTACAAATTATGAAATTCAAAATTCTATATAATTTTATTAATTCTCATTTTCACACCCAATTATTTGTAATAATTTCGATTTCGGACAATAACACAACCAAGAGGCTAGGAGATTAACTATGCGATAAGGAAAACTCCAACAACTATTTTAATCGACAAATTGAACATATAAAATTAAGAGAAATAAGAAACAGTACCTACTACAATGTAATCTAGACTTACTAGACTCGATAAAGGAAGTAGCGTAACATATTCTGTCAAAATATTATAAACCAGTATAAAGATAAGTTTTGGAGAGAGCTGTTAACGATCATACTGATCATTCATTTAATGAATTAATGGGCTGTGACTTCGTAATCATGAAACGATAAAATGGCTTGGGTTATAAACAACCTAAGCCTTGACCAGAATTCTTTAGTCAAGCAAGTAACATTTTATTTTATACAAAATAATTGTGGTACCTTCAAAAATTTTTCCATGATTTATAGGGAACTTAAATTTTAGAATACTGGAGTATATTTGTATTATTGATCCCAGGGTGACAGGTTAGAATCAATAGCAAGAATATAAAGTTGAAACAATCACTTTTAAAGTTGTAACTAGAAGAGAAGTTTAATAATGCAATGCACATAATTGTTTACATTTAAATACAAGTGTGTATTTAACAGGTAAAAAGCGTGGGTGATTTGGGAAAGGGAAGGATAGTATTTGAGTTAATTTAATTATGCGATTAACGACCGTCAATCGGTGACATTCGTGACCAAAATTAATTTTTCGTACTGGTAAGTTCATACAGAACCCCTAGCAGAAAGCGTTAAGCTTTAAACTAGCTAATGCGACGGCTCGTTAACTTATGTGTTTTCGAAAGTGCAATCAAGGAACTTCAGATTTCCTGTACTTTTATTTAATGTAAAACAAGTTACTTGATGATGTCTATTTATAAAAGAAATGTTTATTTTGAAATAAAAAAGCAGTTAAATTTACTGTCTTCATTTCTCTTATTCTTGAAAGAAAAACAAGCAGGGAATTCAGCTCAAATTGTAAATATACCAAATCACTTGAAAAATAGGTGACGTGTAGTTCCTTTTATCCGCTTTAGTTAAATTTAATCTAAAATTATCTCAAAAGCTAAAATTATCTAAAAAGCTCATCAGTTTCAATTCATCGCTGTATTGACAGAAAATATGTAGTAAGAATGCTGGTTGTGATTAATGATAAATGTACATAATATGTATCAAAAGGTACATACTAAGCTAATTTAATCTCAATATTCGTTTATTCAGACTGCTGTATGGATCTTTTTTTTTAACTTAAAGTAATCCTATGAAATCCGACGTATATCGTTGATTGGGGTAGCGACACACAAAAAAAAATAAAGTGCTGTCAACGTCAATGATTGTACGTGCAGGAAACTTAAAGTAATCACACATTAGCTGATTACTTGTGTAACATAAAATGTATTATTTAATCCTTCAAAAAAAGCGAAAGCTTATGCAACCGAACTCTTTTCTACTTTAATTTTAAGGCAATGACTTGGAAACGATTGCGAGGATTTCAGTACTTCAGAAAAATACTTTAGTTCATGGCAATCACTGGCAGTTTATGTTTTTAGTTTATTAGTTCTGTTCTTTGTTTTCTTACATTTTGCTTTTCTAATCTAAAAACTTTGTTACCTAAAAATACCCCTGAGATATTTAAAGCTTTAAAATTTGCTTCAACGAAACTAATTGGAATTCTCAGGGGTAGATTTTTGTATAATTTGTAATGTTAAGAATATTTTTTGCTAAAAATTTCGTATTTTCTAATGTAATCACGATGAATTAAAATATTTTCGTTATATTTTGGATTTCAAGTAAATAAAAGAGTAAGCCGGAACGTATCAGTTTTGTATAACACCGAAAACTGCCCCACACCTTAACTTCGTTATAAAATTCATGAAAACCAAACAATTCTGGCTTATTCTACAAGATCATGCCCGGGTCCTTGTCCGTGTGAGTATCCATCTCGGTCTCTTTACCTGTGTCTGTGTCTGTGTCTGTGTCTGTGTCTGTGTCTGTGTCTGTGTCTGTGTCTGTGTCTGTGTCTGTGTCTGTGTCTGTGTCTGTGTCTGTGTCTGTGTCTGTGTCTGTGTCTGTGTCTGAGTCTGCGTCTGCGTCTGCGTCTGCGTCTGTGTATGTGTCTGTGTCTGTGTCTGTGTCTGTGTCCGTGACTGTGTCTGTGTCTGTATCTGTGTCTGTGTCTGTGTCTGTGTCTGTGTCTGTGTCTGTGTCTGTGTCTGTGTCTGTGTCTGCGTCTGCGTCTGCGTATGTCTCTGTGTCTGTGTCTGTGTCTGTGTCTGTGTCTGTGTCTGTGTCTGTGTCTGTGTCTGTGTCTGTGCCTGTGTCTGTGTCTGTGTCTGTGTCTGTGCCTGTGCCTGTGTCTGTGTCTGTGTCTGTGTCTGTGTCTGTGTCTGTGTCTGTGTCTGTGTCTGTGTCTGTGTCTGCGCCTGTGTCTGTGTCTGTGTCTGTGTCTGTGTCTGTGTCTGTGTCTGTGTCTGTGTCTGTGTCTGTGTCTGTGTCTGTGTCTGTGTCTGTGTCTGTGTCTGTGTCTGTGTCTGTGTCTGTGTCTGTGTCTGTGTCTGTGTCTGTGTCTGTGTCTGTGTCTGTGTCTGTGTCTGTGTCTGTGTCTGTGTCTGTGTCTGTGTCTGTGTCTGTGTCTGTG